>SSNS01000320.1:206193-255108 GCA_006937985.1 Aphyosemion australe | reverse complement strand
AATGAATAAACTCTACAAGCAGAAAAAAAGTCCCCAGTCCTCACTAACTATCCTGTTATTAGCATTTCCAGCACTACTGAACATGTTAATGAAATACATTACTGATCTACTGGTCATAGTGTAACTGTGGATATATTTAGATGTGTTATTTTGACTAGGATGATGAGTGATATTAATACCACCTTAAATGTTACTGAAATATAGGTGAATATTGTTCTATAAAATATTAATTAACTATAAATATCAAATGGGAAAGAGGGACGTAGACAACACCCATTGATTTAATACATATTATTTAGGCTTTTATAAGAAGAGTCTGACATCACAGCTTCATCATTTAGTTGTTTTATTGCACATCTTTAGCAGCAGACCACAGTCTTGTTTGGACAGATTTGTCAGAAGTGTGGCTCCTTCATTGCATTTGTTACACTGATTATTTTTCACATGCTTTGTTCAGTAATAAAAGGTGGCCTTTCTGGTAGTCTACAGTTTTTTTTTATGTCAGTTTAAATTGCAATTTCAGGGGCAATTCTAAAATATTTTGGATCATCAACTGCCACTGGTCAGGATGAGCCACCCACCTCCCCTGCTGGACAAGACCTGCCATCTATCTTATCGGCCACATTAGTCACAGCCTTGACCCTTGAGGAAGACTATGTGTGTGTGTGTGTGTGGGGGGGGGGGGGCGCTCGAGGGATGTCTCGCCCGGGGAGTAATTACATGTAGAACCGCCACTGCCACTTGCAGATAAATATATTTCATTCATTTAAACTGTAAGTCAGCCCTTTGGTCAGGGAGCATCTGGGTGAAATCTGGTGAAACTCAAAAAATTAGAATATGATCTAAAAATTCATTTATGTCAGTAATTCAACTTAAAAGGTGAAACTAATATATGAGACAGACTCATTCTATACAAAGCCAGATATTTCAAGCCTTTATTTGTTATAATTGTGATGATTACGGTTTACAGCTGATGAAAACCCTACATTCTAAATGTCAGACAATTAGAATATTGTGAAACGGTTCAACATTCTAGACTCCAAGTGTCACACTCTAATCAGCTAATGAACCCAGAACACCTGCAAAGGGTTCCTGAGCCTTTAGATGGTCTCTCAGTCTAAGATGAATTTCTTTTGCACCATATTCTCATTGTTCCAGTTTCACCTGTAGATATAAATCCATTGGGCTTGGTAGATTGTATCAAACATATAAAAAGTATTTTGACAACTTCTAAACTAGCCCATGATTCTCAGCTCTTGCATTTCCTCTTTGGCTGAAACATCAATTTAGCTTTTTTTTTTGTTTACACCACCAACTGTCTTTACTTGGTCTCACCTGGACAAACAGTGTTGCAGTGTATCGTATCATCCTCTGGAGCTGGAGTGCTTTTGGGTGTGGTGGTGGGTCATTTTTAACCCCTAGTGTTAAAATCTTCTTACTGAGGAAAAAGAAAACCAAAGATTTCTGTTGAACTCTTAAACATAAACTGTTGTGTTTAATGTTGAAGTATTAGTGACAGCTTATGTGTACCTTAGAGCATCGATTAGTTCATAGTACTTCTGGACTTCCAGCCTCAGTCCACCTGCCGTGTCAAGATTGTAAGTGGTTTCTCCGGCACTTTGGGATGAAAAAGTAAAACGTTGTCAGATTGAAGTGAAAACAAATGTCAGATCTTAAATGGTTACATCAATACTTTTTAATATGGCTTACTTGAGAGACTCAGCCATTCGAATATACTCTGGAGCTTTTTCTTCCACCTTCTCCATGCACATCCTGAGTCTCTGGCAGGAAAGCCCAGAAAGAAAACAGGAAGTGACAGGAAGGATACAGCAGTGTAAACACAAAGAACAGAACTGTAGCTGAACAATTGCAAGGGAAGATTTTTGGGACTGTTAGACCAACCTCATAAAGTTTCACTACATCTGGAACGTGATCCTTCTCATCCAACTTCTGCTGTCTCTTCAGCAGTGTGTCCATGCAGTGGTGACAGCAGCGGATCTTCTCATCGTCCTTCTCCTCCAGTATAGAAGCAACGCTGCTCAAACTGCTGATACTGCCTCTCCTGGAGCCCATTCCGCTGCTACCTCCTCCTGCTGGCTGATAGGGAGTCTGACTGGGACTTCCAGGAACACACAGGGCCTCTCGGGTCCCATTAATGAGCTTCTCTGTTAAATAAAAAACAAAACAAGGAAATAACAGCACTGAGCAACAAAACGTGGCTCCTGCACTTGGATTTCCTTTATTTCTAAGATGTTGTTGATACATACGAGCCAAAGGTAGAGGGACGAACTCCATGCACCTTCTGCACATGATGGATCCACAAAGGCGACAGTGGTGGCGCCGGTTCCGGATGTTGAACTTGTTTCCACAATCGGGGCAGAAAGGGACGTCTGAGTCATTCACCCAGGACACGACAGATTTCTCAATGGCTACAGAAGACAATAACACATATTTGTAATATTTTATAAATTACATCCACACAGCAAGATTTACCCGAGTTATAAAGGAAAACATACAAACCTCTGATTTTAGCAGAATCTGAGCTGGTTCTATCAAACGCTGTCAACTGAAACGTCAAATTTAAGGTTAATAGCGGCCAGTTTGTTCAAACTTATTTCAGGAGGAACATTGTGGTTTTCAAGCACACCTTTTCCAGTCTGATGATGAGCTTGTTGACTTCAATCACATAATGGTCTATCCGGGCTGCTCGGTGCTTCTTAAAAAATTCCAGGTGACTCCTTTTTGCTCCTATAAGAAAAAAAACCCACAAAATGTAAACAAAGTTTGTTCTTCCTATCATTTAACTCTGAAATGTTTGTACTAATATTGTAAAGGGGGTATTGTGTTCTCGAGTGGGATGGCCTTCTTTGTCCACCAGCAGGTTGGGACATTGGTACACTTTCATTTATATGGCCATGCTTGGACAACTGCCCACATACATCTGTAACTTGATCTCACAGAGAAGTGTAACTTCTTACAGTCTGCGTGCAAATGATCAGTTGCTACTTTGTGTTCCATTTGCAGAACTGGGCAAAAAGGCTTTTGTTCACTCTGCTCCTTCTTCATGGAACATGCTGCAGGAAAACTGGAAATTTACCGAACTTATCTCCTCAAATACATTTAAAACCAGATTGACAGCCCTTGAGATGGACTCCTTGTGTCGTAACTGCCTTCTATAATTTTGTATTTAACTAACTGTGTAACTGAGAAATTTTGTGACTGTATCTCTTGCTGCCTTTTGGCCAGGACTCCCTTGAAAACAGGGTTTTTAATCTCAAAGGGACATCCTGGTTAAATAAAAAAATAATAATAATAAAGTGTGATTGATTGGATATGAAAAGCCCAAACACATAAAAAAGGATTTAAGTCCTGTCTCACCCAGTTCCTGAGGTTCCCACATATATGGGTCCACTCCGCCATAGTAGAAGGACTCATAACTGCCAGTGTCCGGTCTGTCATCTCCATCCCTTTTCAACAGCTTATCTTTGGCTTTCTTCGCTTTCTGAACCAAACCTACACACACACACACACAAATGAAACATCAGACAGAATTTGTTAAACACAAGAACATGCACCAATATTCAAATTGAAAATCCTAAACACTAACCCAGCTTGTATGTATTGTGCACCCTTTATGAACCAAAGTTTATGTCTTGACTTGTAGGTAAAACTTCATTTTGCTCATGTTCTGTAGTAACATCCCTGCACTCACACTCAAACACTTCTAGGTTTCAATGGCTATTTAAATGAAAAGAGAAATCTATCCAACAACAAAAGTCACTGTCTACACACAGCCGTAGGTGCTCTGCACTAATGAGAAAATGTGAAAAGTACAGGGAGGAAAATGAAAAAAAAAGTTTGCACAAAAAAAACTTAACTTCAACTGTAGTCACAAAAATGTGAGAATAAAACAGGCATTTTATAAAGTCAAGGCCAGAATCCAGATCATCCAACACAAGAAGCAGATGATGGGTGATTGACTGGAGCTTAGATTTATACACAGTAGTATTACATAAATATTACAAAGTAATGGTGAGTCAATTTACCTAATTCTTCTTCTGAAATTCAGAAAGAGATTTTACTATCTTAGATTTCAGAACACTGAACTTTGCAATTCGGCATTGTAGTCTAATCCAGGCTGAATCCAACTTTAAAAAGAAATGTTTTCATCTTTTTATTAAACATTAGGTATGCAGCTAGACTGGCAAGCCATCCTGAATATATAAACTCTGCAAAGCAAGAATTTGGTCTAGTTCACTAGGCTAGTATGCAGCTGCACTCCTCCCAAAATTATTCCAATAAGCCCAACGTAATTCATATCAAACATTTTCATAGATTAAAAATGATTAAGAACAATAATCTGATTATGACTGTTATAGGTCAGGACTAGCCCCACGTACTTTTGAGCTGTCCTCGAACATGACCATCATCCCCCGAGTGCTCCTCCTCATAGTGTCCTTGGAGTTGGTAGAATGACTGGAGGTCTTTTAAGCACAGAGGGCAAAGAAAGCCCTCCTTCACTTCACCGGTGCCCTCAAAAGGAGGCGGGTAGCTGGAGGCCATGACAGAAGGATGTTCTGTTGCTCAGGAGGAGGTGAAAGGTGGCATGATCCTTCTTGGGCCAGCATGTCACAGGGTGTCCAATGTAATTCTAATTAACTCCATAACAACTGTAGGGGGAAAACAACCTGATAAATTCAGACATCAAATCAAGCTGAGACTATATACACAATAATGTCCATGCATAACCTCAACTTACAAAATAAACAGTGTGATTTGGTGAATATACCAAGTTAAATCAGTTCCTGGGGTTGAAAAGTGCAATTTACTATAAGAGGTCCAATTTATTTGTGTACTTTTGAGTCACGACGGAACAGACAATGTCCACTTTCTGCTCTAAAGAAAATGTATGCAGCTACACAATGAAATATTTACATGAATCCATATTTAACCAGGTTTCATTGGGACATTAACCAGTTAGTCATGGGTCTTTCAGTAAAACCCACGTAATTTAGTTCCTTTGTTAGCTCCTTATAGATATGTAACACATGGCTATGAACTAAGTTACCTAAATATTTAAGTATCCTGGTTTTTATTTGCTTCTTGTTGGGTCAAACTTTAACCGCCGTTACATTATGAAACAGCAGGTTAGCTTAATGCTACTCTCGTTTTCTTTAGCTTTTGTTCCTCAACCACATCGCTCAAAGCACGAGGACAGAAAATCTTCTGTCTACACATAAACACACACTTACCCCTTCATAAAATGTATCGGTTTTAGGCCAAAATGTCTCTGAGAATCACTGTTGTTGATAGTTTTTTTCTTCTTGACAGCTCGACAACAGAAGCAGCTGCAGCCCCATAGACATAAGTGCAGCCCCACCTGATCATGTGACCGGCCTTCCGTCGCTGCTAGTGGAAGCGAAGAGGGACAACCGGTAGAAAATAAACGCGAACTAATATAAAAGTCGCTTTACGTGGCTACTTTTCTCTCACACTACACACTACTTGTCATTGAGTACGTTTTAACCGGAATATCTCATTAAACATAAACACAAAATATATGGCCAGGAGCATTTTCTTTTATCAAAACAATATTACCTAAACCTGATTCAGTGGAATTTTATTTTATTATAAAATAAATGCAGTTTACTCATTTATTTGTTTGCAGTTTTGCTCATTATTCATCTATTTACTTTTTGCACATTAGCATTATTGTCTTTTGTTTTTTATTTCTTTATAAATGCATATTGCCAAAATATGAAAAGCTCACTTATTCTGATAGCCTATTTGAAATTTGTGCAGGATTCAGTTTCTAGAAGATTTGCACAGCCTAACTTCCAAAATTACATTAAGGGTGCTGTTTCAAACATGAAACACACAAATACCAACTGTGGAATAACTATATGGTCACGTTTACTTTATTTAAAGCTGTGCACAATCACACACACACACGCACGCACGCACGCACGCACGCACGCACACACACACACACACACACACACACACACACACACACACACACACACACACACCATTCTAATCTTCAAATATTTTTATTCAAATATTAACATTTTTGCATCCCCAATTCAAGCTTGTCATAAGATCAAAATGCAAGTGTGACTCTTTTTAAAGTAAAGAGAGGTTTCCTGTCAAAATGCACTTTTTAAAAACTTAGTTTTCCTTCTTATTTCACAAATAGTTTTTTTTCCCTAAAAAGCTCCTAAGATAATGAAATCCATGTTAGACACACTTTAAGCGTGACTGGAATTTTGTGGAGCACAAAGGTGGAACAGAGGATGTCATCAGGGATCAAAAGCTCATTTGAGTTGAGCCCTCTGAAGCGGCTCATTCGTGAGCATTAATGTCTCAACAGCCCATCAGTGTCTGAGCTTCAACAAGAGGATAATATAAATGTGTAGAAATTAATATTTTTTTCTTGTAAAATTCTTAGTTCTGAAATAAATCAGGATTAAAAACAGCTCGAAAGGGGAAACAGATGATTATGATTTGCATAATTTAAGGGCTCATGTGAAAACAATGAAACTGAGCAAAGAAAAATACAAATTGTCTCGTTGTCTCAGATCACTAAGCTTTGGTGCATTTTTTTCTATTATGACTACTTTCTTTAGTCATTTGTTGATCAAAATTACATCATGTGAGGTTTTTTTTGTGCATATTAATCCTGCACGTGCTGGTGAGGCTCTGATGGAACGAACCCATACAGGTCTTGTCAGGATCTGCTCCTTCTCCCTCAGATGTGTTGTCCTGTCTCCCGTCGTTAAGTGTTTATTGGACTCACCTGCCCCTTGTTATCCTACCCACCTGATTCCTGATTACCCTCATGTATTTAAACCCTCTGTTTGTCCTGGTCTGTGTCAGATCCTCGTCTTGTCTTCCTGCTGTATCACCACCTACCATTATTCATATTAAACAGTTCTTTTGCCTGCCAGTCTGCCTCCTGTTCACCTGCATTTTGGGTCCTACAACAACCTCCATTCCATGACAGGTCTGTTGATACTTGACATTATCTGTATGCTCGGGGCTTCATGAATCATGTTTGAAGAGGCAGATCAGATTGCACTGGGATTAAGTCAAAAAACAACATGCAACACACTTCATTTGCTGTAGTAATCTTTATATTTTACATAAGTAGAAAATAAAACACAAATCAGTCAGTGGAGAGATTTTCTTGCTGCACGTGTGGTCATTTTCTGTGTATCATCTCATGTCCTACAAAGGTGAGTTGCCTCACAGAGGCAACATCTCTGGAGCCTTACTTGTAAAATCCTACGATTTTGGCGTAAGCAAAAATATTCTAATGAACAGAATAAATCTTAAAGTAGTTCAAAAATAACGAGTTCACCTTATTTACAGAAAGGTTTAAATTTGGAGGAGAATTACGCACAAGCGCCCCAAAGAAAATGTCAGATAAATGCTGAAATGCGGAGACAAAACTTAGATAAAACGTTTCATAATTCATTCTGGTCAATTGGTTTCTACATTTATTTGTTTAGAACATGTTGTTACTCTCTTTCCATTAAATCTTCCTCTGGTGCAAACCTTTTACCCGGGTGCTGTCTCTTCTCCTCGGCATGGCTCTTGATGTTGTCTAGAAAGTCGAGCAGCAGACTGGTCTTACTGCAGCTGTCAGGGTCCAAAACGTCACACGGAGTTTCGGTGCTTAATTCCGGACTGGTGTTATCCCAAAACCGTTTTCCGGGGTGCTGACGCTTTTCTAACTCGGAGAGATCTTCGTCTCCATCCATAGTCCAGTCGTCCTCCTCATCCTCCAGATAGCGTTTACCTGGATGCTGGCGCTTGCTGTGCAGCACCAGGTAGCGCTTGCCTGGGTGTTGCCGTTTGGAAAGTTCACTGAGCAGGATGATGGGGGTGTCAGAAACGCGTCCCATCGCGGCGCGTTTTCCCGGGTGCTGCCGTTTCTGGAGCCCCGTGAACGAGTGCATTTCATCTTCGCGCTTGCCTGGATGCTGTCTCCTTTGCATGTCCAAGAACAGCTCGTCGTCGTCCTCTTCTCTTCTGCCTGGGTGCTGCCGCTTCTCCAAACCTTCGCTGTACCTCTTACCGGGATGCTGGCGCTTTGTCACCCATTCTGGATGAGAGAAACCCCCATCTGGAAGCAACAATCACAGTCTCATATTAAAGTTTTTCACAAGTCCGGCTGCTACAGCATCCTTTCTGCGCACATGGTTCGTGCGTAAAAGGCGCACGATAGAACAGCTGTATCAGTCCTACGGGAGGAAGATTCTTCAACTCTTTTACTCAACACCTCACTTAAACGGACACTATTAAGGTTGTTGTTTAATCAGATTTAAGGGTTTTGCTGAAAAATATCCAAACATGAAAATAAAGCTCTAAACTGTAAACAACATTCAGTCAAAAACCGCCCTAACCTTATCAGTGCAGCAGCAGAGAAGCCTCCTAAGAGACATTTATAACAAGTAAATAAATACATTTGTGACACGATTCTAATCTAAAATCAGAAAATGTTCCCGTTTTGCTAAAAAAACCCATCAAACCAAATTTTACGCACCATCTTGTCCGTTTTCACCCCTCAGCTTTTTGAGAAGAGACCGTAACAGAAGACTTTCTGCTCTCTGGAGGATGATGTCGTCTATGGTGGTCCCTCGGTCCGTCTCCTCCTCAGCAGAGACGCCCTGTCCCTCGGACATCTTCAAGTTGTAGATCACGAAAGAAGCCAAGATGAGCAGGCATGCCGACTTCATGGTAAAGGTTTGTTCGTCTAATGAAGAGATGGTTAAAACAGCATTTACATCTCTTTTAGAGAAAGATGGAGCTGCTTCAAATGAATAAACGAACGCGCATTAAGTAAACACTTCTCTGAAATGTGCCACGCTCACCTGAGTAGTCTCCAGTTGCGTCTCCAGCCTCTCGGTGGTGATTTAAAGGTGGCTCTCGGCTTCTCGGTGCGCTTGGTGACCCTTAAGGCCAAGTCTAGAGGTATGAGCTGACAACTTTCCGGCTCTGAATTTATACTCCCAGCCACTGTCGTCATCCTAACCCAGGAGTAATTTTTCAGGATCCCTCGTCCCCATTGATGTCACCAAGTCGTGCGCAATGGTGAACGATCGCCCTACAAGGCCTGCTTCCTAATCGGTCTTTTGAAAAACAAAGTGAGGCTGAGATGAACGCAGCTCAATAAAATATTCTCTAGAAAATAGATGAGAGATAGTTTTCCATTATAGTTTTCTGTTTATTTATTTGACATATGCCCTTTTAGTTTATTTACTTGACATTTTGAATCAGATTTGGCTCCTTGCGTTTGGTTTTATTCTAAGGAATCTAAAGGTCTGGCATGTGGAGGCTCCAGTGAGATGAAGGCTGCTCCTATTTTTCACCACTACCCTAAAGTCACAGGAAGCAGGAGGAGGAACTGAACCCATCTGGCTCTTGAGCTTACTGAAAGCATGTTCTGGTCACGATGCAGCTCTGCTGGATGCATTCAAGGATCTACAAGTTTCACACTTGTGTGTGTGCTTGCGTGCATGCGTGCATGTGTGTGTGTGTGTGTGTGTGTGTGTGTGTGTGAGGGGTGGGTGGGTGCAGGATAATGTGATGCACGTGATACTGCAGCTTTATCATTTTATTTCTGATTAAATTAAATGTAAAGTGTGAAAAAGAGTGAAAAAGTTTCAAAATCTGCAAAAATGAAACCATCAAAAGTCAAAACTGGATTTTTTTTATTTAGATTGTTTTTCCCCAAACAAACAAAAACAGCTTCACAACAAGCGAGTGGGAGTTGAACACGCCCTCCTGTTGACTAAACCTGTTACAGAATAAAAACACAACAAAGTTCTCAAACCTCAGGCAGGTCCAAATAAATCACAAACTTGTAAATCTGTGTTCTTTGCATGTTGAAATCAAACAAGTAGTAAATCCTGATATGCTGCCTTTGTTAAGAAAGCAGCTGTGATTTAACACCAGTTGGTTTGAGAGAGAAAAACAGCTCACACTAACAGATTTTCTCAGGAGTGCACATGAAGACAGAGAAATCCTGGATGATGGGCTGGACTCCCTTAAAGATCACATAGAATCACACATGAAGTTGAAAGCAATGGACTAGTTCCCAAACACATGATTCAGAACACTGTCTGTGCTATAAATGTATCAATGGCTTCATTTAAGTTCCCCTGATGTTGCAAACTAAGAGTCATAAAGTGGCTGAGTGAGCTAAAGCCTTATTTCTGCAGGTGAAGAAAACACATATAAGGCAAATTTACCCAAGACTTTTACACGTTAAAGGAACATTTCACCCACACAAAGCTGTTTTCATATTCTAATGTTATTTGCAGCAGTATGAAAACATCTTTGCACATTTGAATTCCATTGCTGCTCAGAAAGCAATGTGCAATTATCCATTTGAAAAGAGGCATAATCTCATAGATGTGGATGTAAACACACAGCATTCATCTGAGAAGGGGGCCGACATGTTCATACGGGGGGCCTGAAGCTCACACAAATGATGTACAGCAGACCAGCGGGAAGCCTGTGGGTGGCGTGTGATGATCTAAGTACTGAGCTGGTCACTTTCTTGCTGATCCTAAGAAGCTTTATGCAGCTGTGGATGTTTTTGTGTGTAATTGGATTCGTTGCGATTGGAAAACATTTAGTTCAGGAAAAACCCTTTAATATCAGACTTCTCTTCCTACACACCTAATGCACATTTTCACCCAAATCGTTTGTGAGATAATCTGTCAGTCATGCAGCCGTTCTGTCTGAATGAACTCCTGCATGTGGTCGCTCCCGGTCGGTGCTGAAATAAGTGTGAATTGAAATGACTGTGTAATTCTATAATTACCTGCTATCAGCGTGCTGTCACATCCAATATTTCAAGGTGGATCAGACTTGCTTCGATGAAAATGTCTGAATCAAGATTAAAAAGATTCAATATGTTATGAAAATGTAACTTAATGGGAAAAATGCATTGATCTGACACTGTGGGGTAAACAAAAGATATCATATGTAAAAAGATGCAACAATAGGTTCTTTTAAACTAAGGAAGAAGGAATATGTGTGTGTGCTGGAACACCAACCTTTTTTCTTCACTGCATTGCTTCAAAGACAGGAAGTGACAGTGCTGCAATTAAAACATGGCCGATCAGTGTAGGCATCCTCCTCCTTACACCTGTCACAGGTCGCCTCCCTCCTTTTAAAGCGAGTGTGTAACAACGCGCTCAAAGGAACCAATTAAACGCTCAAGAAGCAGCATTGTTGGGTTTCGGTTAGGACAAAAGAACAGAATGTCTTCTTCAAGTTCGGCGGTCCTGCTGGACGTGGTTCACCAACGTGACACCCTCGTTTAACAATTAAAGCAAACACAAATGAATGCAGCAGGTGTAGCAGCAATTAGGCTTTTCTGTTCATCACCATGAGGCTGTGATTAAAACTCAGCTTAAATCAACGCTCACTCATCTTAACAAAGCCAGCAGACTCCTGCAGGGCTCGGGAATCTTAACAATTGGTATTCTGGTCAGCGTATGTTGAGGAAGAGGATTGTTTAAGTATACACGCTGTGCAGTGGGAGGGCATGATGAGAATCATTAGCCTTTGTTGTTTGTTTGTTCCTGCCAGAGCTGAAATGTATTCACAGTCATGAGAAGCTTCTATAGCGTGTGTGATGAAACTTTCTGTGACGCTGCAGTGTTGTCTTTTACTTCCATCCAAAGTCTTCACCAACAAGTGGGTTTATATATAGGCTCAGCTGCCATCTTTAACTCAAAAGCAGGGCTGCTGTGATTTACAGGAAAATACATATAAAAACACTTTCCTAGCATTTGAGCCGTTTTGGAGGCCTAAGGATCAGGTCTCTGCTTTTTGCAGATGATGTGGTCCTGTTGGCTTCATCAGAACGTGATCTCCGGCTTTCGCTGGAGCGGTTCGCAGCCGAGTGTGAAGCAGCTGGGATGAGAATCAGCTCCTCTAAATTTGAGACCATGGTCTTGAGTCGGAAAAGGGTGGAATGTCTTCTCCAGGTCCGGGACGAGGTCCTGCCCCAAGTGGAGGAGTTTAAGTATCTCAGGGTCTTGTTCACGAGTGAGGGAAGGGTGGAGCGTGAGATCGACAGGCAGATTGGTGATGTGTCTGCAGTGATGCAGGCGTTGTACCAGTCTGTCGTGGTGAAGAGAGAGCTGAGCTGGATGGTGAAGCTCTCAATTTACAGGTCGATCTACGTTCCTACCCTCACCTATGGTCACGAGCTTTGGGTAGTGACCAAAAGAGTGACATCATTGATACAAGTGGCTGAAATGAGTTTTCTCTGCAGGGTGGCTGGGCTCTCCATTAGAGGTATGGGGGGGGGGGGGGGGGGGGGGGGGGGGATTTGGTCATCCGAGAGGGGCTAAGAGTAGATCTGCTGCTCCTCCACATCGAGAGGAGCCAGTTGAGGTGGCTCAGGCATCTGGCATAGGATGCCTCCTGGACGTCTCCCTGGTGAGGTTTTACGGGCACGTCCAACCGGGAGGAGACCCAAAGGAAGACCCAGGACACCTTGGAGGGATTATGTCTCTCAGCTGGCCAGGGAACACCTTGGGATTCCCCCAGAGGAGCTGGCCCAAGTGGCTGGGGAGAGGGAAGTCTGGGCCTCTGCTTAGGCTGCTGCCCCCGCGACCCGACTCCAGATAAGCAGATGATAATGGATGGATGGATGGATGGATGGATGGATGGATGGATGGATGGATAACCTTTGAGCTGACACTTTAAGAATATAGCATGAAATAAATTAAAATAGTACAAATTAAACATGTTTTTTATGCATAATTAATTCTTATAAGCTTCTCATTTAAAACAATGAAAGGGATTCGTGTCTTTGCTCAAGTCTGCATGTTTGCATGTTCTCCTCATGCACCTGTGGTTCTTCTGCAGGTGGAACTTCTAAATCCATCCTACAGGTGTTAGTGTGTGCATGTTTTTAATGTCTCGTGTGTCTCTGTCCCTGTGATGGACGAGTGAACTGTTCAGAATGGTTCTGCGACCT
This sequence comes from Aphyosemion australe, assembly GCA_006937985.1. NCBI lineage: Eukaryota > Metazoa > Chordata > Actinopteri > Cyprinodontiformes > Nothobranchiidae > Aphyosemion > Aphyosemion australe. The sequence goes on along the minus strand of SSNS01000320.1, from coordinate 242,096 downwards.
GCAGGAAGGTCAGATTTGCTCCCAGCCTTGATGTGGTGTCGGTGTCCTGTTCAGACAAACGAATCCCTCCTCTTAACGATAGAATACTGGAATGAAAAACCTGCAGCCATCAGTGATGTTGGGTTTGACCCGTGTGATGAAAGGAAGTTTTCTACTTTTTCACAGTCCAACTCAAACGGCAGACCCAGAAACGTATTTAATCTGTTCTGAGTGTTTTCTCTCTTTGCTTATTGCTTATATTATAGACTTCTGCTGGGATCAGAATCAAACGCTGTTAGCCTCGGTTAGCTTGTGAAGCTCATAGAGCGTTTTTAATCTCAGCTGCGTCACACATTGGAAGGCAGTTATTTTGAAAAACTATTTAATAAATGCAGGAAAGGACTGAGTTTGACTCGCACGGTTTTCACTTTGACTTCACTAATTAGATTTAATTTCTTGAAAGTGAAACATTTTTAAAAAAGGATTTAGGAAAACTACAAGAAGCATCTCACAGGTTGGTGAGATGTCATTTCTATAAGAGCACACCAGAATCCCCAGACTCTGTGTCGAAATGCATTTTGGGAAATGTAGTTTCCAGGTCAATAACATTTTGAAGCATTTATCAGTCATTACTTCTTCATCTGTTAAAGGCATTCTAACACTTATAAATGAATAATAACAAAACATTTTTATAAAGTGTTACCTATAAAACTAAAAAAAAGAAACATTTTAAAAGTTTCTCTCTGGAAACATTAATTCTCTAGCAGACAGAAAGGATTGAAGCTTTAGTGTTGACACAAATGTCTTTCTGTTGGGTGTTTCATTAGGAGTCACGATGATCAGGGATGTGTTTTAGCAGAACGGAACTGAATCTGCTTCACTGTGCCTTTTTTATAGCCTGGCAAGCCATCTTAAACTTTGCAAGGCAAGAATTTGGTCTAGTTCACTAGGCTAGAGCACTGTGATTGGCCCAACCAAAACCATAGCGAGCTGTGATTGGACAGCCACAGCAGTGGCTCGGGCTGCGAGGGTTTTAATGAAGCGTGCCTAGACCAAACTTTGCAAGGCAAGAATTTGGTTAAAAAAACTTTTTTATGCTCAGAGAAAAGATGAAAGAATTCAAACCTGCAGGAACTGACTCAGCAGAACCACAGGTGCATTTCTGCAGCCTTTCTTTTGCACAGGAACAGATCTGTTTAGATAAACTTCTACTAGTAGTTTGAAAGTTAGGAGGGGCTTTGAGGACGAGTTAAAAGACTGTGACAGCGGGAGTGTGCTGGGAGCACAGAGTAAAAGACGGACAGGTTGAAGGCAGACACGACAAAACAAAGCCGCAAGATTAAATAAATAAACAACTGAAGAAGCTGGTTTGGGAGTCTGGCAAGGAAAGCTCATTCTCTGGAAGTGACACCGGCCTGACAGGGGTCACTGCAGCGGGGAATGAGTGACAGCTTACAGGGGGTGCTGCTGGAGATGTCTGGCTGAGTGTGTGTGTGTGTGTGTGTGTGTGTGTGTGTGTGTGTCACAAGTCAACAAGACACACTCAGTTCGAGTGGTCACCATGTAAATATCAGGCTGAATCTCAATGAAAAAGCGTCTCAGCGGTGACGCTGCAGCTGGAACTTCACGTTCATTCATAGTTTCCTGTTCATGAAAACAAACCAGGTGTGAAGATTTCACTGTGTTGTTCTTTCACTTTCTCACCCTTAATTAATACATAATAACACTTATTAATGATTAAAATGTTAATTACATATCTATAAACTATTTATGAGCCATCATTAAGGCGTAAAACGCATCAGTTTATCAAGAAAAATTGAAAGTGTTAATTCAGACAAACTTAATTTTTCTCTGTTTGGCTTTTCAGCAAAAGCTAAATATGTGGAGTAAAGCACACTCGGGAGTCTTCATGTCTGGTAGATTGTGGGATGACTGGTGATTTAGAAGAGTGCACAACAGGAAAATATGTGAGCGTGCTGGAAAACTGGGATTTGAAATTTTGTGCAGGCATCAGTAAAAAAAAATGGTACTGGCCATACCTTGTAAATGTGAACCTAAAACACACTGATTTCTTCTTTGAAAGATGAATGTTTGGAGCTTCTAATTTAATCTTTCACAATGGTCACCTGCGGCAAATTATAATATAAATATATGTTTGCACCTATGTCTTATTCGAGACAGAAATTTAACAAGTCAAAAACCACGCCAGCTCTTTCGAACACCAGATCAGCTTAGAGGGGCGAGCTGAGTCTGAAGGCTGACATTTGACCTGGACACACATGCAAGCTGTGTGTTTGCCTCAGACGGCAACAGTATAACAGATTTATCACCCACTATTTAGGCACAAAGCGTCTCAATAGTAGAAGTCTCTTCATCAAAAACATCCTTCAATAATCTCAACGTTTATTTTCTCAGTACTTTTTATTTTGAAGCTGCTATTCTAAAATCACACAGAACAATAAAAAGGGTGAATTTTTCTCATCTGTCACCACACAGAACATTTAAGAGCACTTATAGTCTTTCTCACACGCACGCACGCACGCACACACACACACAATCCTATTATTTCTCAATAAACTGTGTGTTTCTTCAGCAGGAGCCTGTGATTGGTGCTCCTGTACTACCCCTGTTATATGGCTCTTCCTCTTGTGTCCTGTTTTTCTTTTCTCCCTTGAATTCACAGCCTCCTATCCCAGTCAATTGTGTCTGGGACCAGTCATGATCATGCAAGATTGAGCTGATGTTTTAGTCTGACGCCCAGCTAAAACAGCAGATATCAGGTTTTACTTAATTCAAATTTTGAGAGCGAGAAACGACGGGTAAAAATCAGTGGGAAAATGGTTCCATTAATCCTGAGAACACTGCTGAACAGACTGACACTCATATAGAATTTTGTTTCCAGTTTGGTCTTGCTGGACCAGTCAGGTTTTTATTGTTTAAAAGAAAATTGTCAAAAATGTTCATTAGTTCAAAAATATAGATTTTATTGCAGGTTGTTGGAAATGTTTTAGGGCAACAAAAATGTTACATTTGCGTAAGAAGAATCTATACTTTTCACTTCAAACACTGACAGTGTTTAATGTCACCTTTGAAGCAAATAAAATTCATGCTTTTAGTCTGACAGTGTAAGTGGGGTTTAAGGGGCTGGACTCTAAACTTTGTGTCGAGGTGTCCTGTAGCAAGACACGTGCAGGCAAGCTCTGTTCCTCCTTGTTTTACAAAATACAGGATTTAAGTAAAATTGAGATTTTGTGACAACTTGCTAAAAAAAGACAAATTCTCCTTTGAAAGACATTTATTATGGTACATTTTTAATAACATAAATACCTAAATAAAGCACTGAAGTCTTCTACAGGAAATCAAAACACCAGAAAAAAAATTGAATGCCTGACTTTGTTTTTGAACACATTGTCAACTTTTTCATGTTCGACCAACACTGTTTTCCAGCTGTAGTTCTGTGTCGTATAAGAAAATGTTGGTGTTGGAAACTCTCTAGGCCACATCTGGGTTCCTGTGGAGACTGATCTGGAGGGTGAGGATAAGACTTCTTTCATCTGAATGTAAAGAAAAAGACTCATCACTGACTGTCAGGTTATCTTCTTGGCTTGAATCATGGGGATGACTGAGTTGCCAAATTATCAAGTTCGTCGATAGATGTCAAGTTCACTAGTGCATCTCCAAAGTCTTTGTCTTGGTACTGCAGTCTGATATTCCCCTTTAAACCACACAAATTCTTGATGTCATCCGAGAGCTGCTCCATTGTCTCTGGAAATCCATCAGGCAGAGGTAGCCTTCTGTTGTCATCAGGAGTCAGAATCACTCTCAACCTGTCTGGCCTTGTCCCAGACATATCAGTTTATTAACAACACAATAATCAAAAGAGAACCATAATATATATTACCCATCACACACAGCCCATAACAAACATCACAGGTTTAAAATGTCTTTAAGTAAACGACTATGGCCTTTGGACAGGTGTCATTTATACTGATAACGAGTTCCAACAGGTGCCATTATTAGGTAACAAGTGGAGGACAGAGGAGAGCCAGAAATATTGCTTGTTTGTAGGAAACCAAATACTTATTTTCCACCATAATTTGCTAATAAATTCTTTAAAAATCAGACAATGTGAATTTCTGGAACTGTATTTAATCTATGCAATTTAACCAATGAGGCAAGTCCTTCTTCTTTGCAGCTGCTGCTGGGGAAGGCGGAGGCTTGTACTCCAGTTTTTTCTGAGAATGAAGAAAAAAACAAATCTCTCTTTTAGTATCTATTATTCTAATCCAGGGGTTCCCAATTTTTTTTCTTTGGGGACCCCCTTGCCTGTGTCCAAGACAAGCCAGAACCCCCAACCCAAACTCCTACACGCATAAACACGTTAAATGTGATAATTTGCAAACTTTATACAGACACTGTGACACATACAGAGTTATAACTTTTATATGGAGTTCTGATTATACTGTAGGGTGTGTTATTGGGATTTTATAAATGGAATTTTTACAAATAAGATCTTGCTAACCTCACAACCTCAGCAAAGACAAAATTATGGGGACCCCCTGTAATCTTGTGGGGACCCCATGTGGGGTCCCGACCCCTGATTTGGGAACCCCTGTTCTAATCTACCATTCTGTCATTTCTATTAAGCAGTAGTGAGTGGTGAGTGGTGAGGGGCAGTTGTAAGCTCTGTTCTGAGGAACCATTGCCTCCAATTAGTGGGAGGGGCTTTAAAGGTTTGTTCTTGGAAATGCATTTATTTCTATCCTACCTTAACCTCCTCGCGGATCTTGGACCGGTTATCTTTCCCACCGCAGAGTGGGAACCGGTCCCAGGTCTTTTTGTATTCGTGGTATCTGCAGAGACGACAGAGAAGCACAAGTTTATCTATAACGTGGTGACAAAGCAGCACGTGCAACATGTTTAAACGGTCCAGAATACAAATTCAGGCTCTGTCTCGTCGGATTGTTGTCATTAAACTTTGTACTGAACGAAACTCAACAATAAACAAGGTTGAAAGGTAAGAAAAGGATCTGATCATTTTTTTCTCCATTTAGTCACGAAGTTAACGGCGCAGTTCGCCTCTGCTCTGCTGTTACAGTTTCTCTATAGCTTTGCATCTTCACACATAAATGTAGGCAGGGGTCGCGGTAACCAGATAGTTTCCGTATTTGATCGCTTTTTTAACGGTGATGGAAAAGGCTGTCACTTTCCATTCCATTCCATTCCATTCCATTCTTATTTGTAGAGCACACTTATACACAGCCGAGGCCGACCAAAGTGCTGTAGGCTACAGTAAAAACAACAGGCATACACAAAAAACCAAACATACAATACAGGAAATGATGAGTAGTCCGATGACCACTACCAAATCAACAATAAAAAGTAAAAACATAATAAAAGGCAAACTAGGCCGAATTAAAAGCCAGCGAATAGAAATAAGCCTTCAAGCGTGCCTTAAAAACAGGGAGAGAGGGGGCCATTCTCACTGCCAAAGGGAGTTGGTTCCAGAGACGAGGCGCACAGATTGAGAACGCACGTGCTCCTCGTGTCCTCACCCGAGCACTTGGGACCTGTATCAGGCGGTGGTCTGCTGACCGAAGGGTTCGACCAGGTATGTAGGGCTGAACTAGCTGAGTCAAGTACACTGGCGCGTAAAGATAAAGTGATTTAAAAACAAGAAGTAAAATTTTGAACTGGATGCGGTAGCGCACCGGGAGCCAGTGCAACTGGGCCAAAACAGGAGTAATGTGCTCCCTCCTTCTGGTGTCCATCAAAAGGCGGGCCACCGCATTCTGCACCAGCTGTAGGCGTGCAACTGAGGAAGATGTGGATCCATAAAAAAGGGAATTCACTTTGACAGATTAGAAACCACACCCCGATTTGTGCGCAGACATCTTCAACGTTACGCACATCAGAGAACATCTCGGAGGTAACAAAATCAATGAAGAAAAGATTCCCATCAGAACACCTGAGCATTATCTCAGATGTGGACACAATGCTCAGCGCAGCTCGGTATTGAAAGCGTGCGCAACAGCGCGCTGGAGATGTGTGGAGAGGAGCTCGGAGCGCGTCTGTGGGTCACAGGCCAGCGCAGCAGAATGCGGGAAGATTTCCTCCCACTGAAGCCAGTGCTAAATTCCATGTCTGAAAACCCTTCTGTCAGAGAGCCTTGTCGACTTCTGTTTAATTCGTTTGGAGAAATGTTCCCTGATTGTAAAACTTTGGCTGAAGTAGCGCTATTCCAGTCTTCAGGGTGGCCGCAGAGCGCGGATTCAGCCTCTAACATTAAATTATCCACGAGTCTGTCTGATGTCTGAGGCAAAAGTCCAGAACCTCATGATTATAGCCTCTTCAGCAAGCCCCTATGACATTTGTTATTCACAAACAGGTGCACAGTTCAGGTTAAAAGTGCGTTTGGGCCACAGCAGGTGAACTGATTAAAATTGTTATTTTCTAACATTAATATGTTACTGGACACTCTGTTCAGCTTGTTTACACTAAATATTAATTAAAATGAATTAAAATTTAATGGTGATTTTTAATTTAAGGAATATTGTTTTAGAAATTAAAATTACGGCAAATTAACAATACCGTTTTTTAAAACCCTGGCGTTCAAATGATAACAAAAATGTGTAGCGCGACCTCTGAATGTAGGTATTTTTCCGTACCTGCTTGTATTGATATTGATAATAACTTGTTTAATTCAGGCCCATCCAAAATGAAAACCTGCACCGCGCCTGTTGAACGTTTAAACGTTGTGTGAATTTAGTGTTTGTGTGGGGGAAGCTTACTTTGCGACCACATCCGTTTTTTTTACTTTTCCCTCCATATCGATCACTGACACTGAAATATAAAAAATCATTAGATTAGCTATAAACAAGCTAAAGCAGGGTATAAACACCAGTTTTGACTATTATAGTGCTGCTATATTTTGCTGTTAACGATCAACGAAACTTAGTAAATATATAAATTACAGAGTCAAGTCTATTACTGCCTACAGATTATTCCTTTGTGTCCTTTTCAGACTATTTTATACAAATCTTACCTGCAAAATTGCTTTGCTCTTCACCAGAAGATGCCGAGAGTGGAAATGGTCTGATGTTAGGGTGGGAGTTAGAACGTTGCTATGGAATCTGGGCATAATTCATTATTTTGTAAAACAACAACAACAAAAGTCAAATTCGGTTTCATTTTTTTATTTATTGGGGGGGGGTCTTCCCATGGTTTTTTAGCCTAATTGAAAACTAAAACTCAAATAAAAGAATTTTTGTTTTTGAATCAGAAAGGCCTAGCTACATAAAAACATAACAAAAACGTCTTGTTTTTCATATTTTCTATTTGAGTCTCTAATAAAAAACAGGAAACGTAAAACTGGTCTGCAGGGCCACATTTGATTCATTTCCAGGGTTCATGCAGGAAGGCTCATGTACTGTAGCCTTTTTTTGTGGCTTCATGAGGAGCAAAAATCAGGCTGTCTGGAAACAAACACATGCTGTTTACTTGGGCTATAGGTTCATTTTGTCTTCAACTAAAAGCCTAATACTTTTTTATTTTAGTAAGACAGATGTGGTTTTAAACTATGTTTTTTCATACCTGCTGACAGCTGTTTACTTGTTTTATTGAGCGTTAAACCAGTGAAGCCTATGGAGTTTATGTAATCCTCTTATTAGAAAATGTCAGAACCCGTGGATGGGTCAGACAGGTGTGGAAAATATTAAATGTCACACATGTAATCCTAAACTTAGATCTAGTCAATCTTATACTTTTGAAGCTTAAAGTTGTCCTAGAATGCAATTAATCAACAATCTAAAACAGAGCTTTTGAGCCTCCAAAAAGCATAAGAATTTTTTTTTGGCTTTCATCTGTCCCAGGAGCCTTCAGTGAAATGAGCTGTTGAGCCCTCCCACTTGGCCAGGTCATGCTGATTGGTTGGTTTCCCCAGAAGGCCTCAGACACATGCAGGTTTGAGGAGGCGTGGCTCCCCCTTATGACGTGTTAAGGAAGGCTTTCTCACCCTGGTACAATGAACCATTTTAGGTTTAATAGGTCCAGTTATCAGCCATGACATCTCTGGGGGGGGGGTGAATTTTTTTGTACCACATCCGTTTAGATGTAATTAAAGCTTGAAATTGAGAATAATTAGGGGCGCGTCTTTTGGATATGCGGAAGTCTTTTGGATTGTCGGAAGAGCCGTGGAGCTAACTAGCCTTTTTGCTCCAGGGAAAAACCGGAAGGACACAGGGCCCTTCATCCCCCGGCGTACTTTATAGTCACTGGGCGTCACATTAGCTGTGTTCGGCCAGTTCTTGTGCCGTGTGTGGTCATGTTGGAATGTTAATTTTGATATTGTTGGGCAGAAATGGCTTGTTGTGGCATTGGTTGCACTAACAGAGGGTCCAAGAACTCTCCGCTCCATTTTTATCGGTAAGTAAAGTTATATTTTTATTTTTTCGACTACTGACGCTCTGAAGCTAGTTTAGCTTAGCAAAGTAGCTAGTTAGCCATCGTTTAAACTTTGGTATAAACATATACTCTTTACTGTGACATTATAAATTTATTAGGGTTTAATACGGTGCTTGTTGTAACGCTGTTTGTTGCTCAGTTAAAAACTAGAGAGCGATTATTTCGTCTTTAATAAACACGGCTGCTCTGAGAGGGTCAGCTCCTTTCTGCGGGTCACGTCAGACGTCGGCTGCATCATTCACAAACTTTGTTTACAAAACACCTCAGAGTTTGTGAACTAATAAATTACCGGAAAAAAGTCTAAGTTTTGGCTGCATCTGGGCAAAATAAACAGCAGCACAGCTAACTGTAACACGTGTTCAGGTTTGTCACTAAACATGTAAATAGCAGTAATTTATGAAAGCGCCTCGTCGTTCATGGCATCTATTAGTGAGCAGACCCGAGTCCACATGGCAAACGTTTTATCATCAACAGCCACACCTGCTAGTAATAACTATTTTACAAAGCAACAATATAATTAATCCTAGTCCAGATATTCTTACTAGTCCCAATTGAAACTAAATATATCAACAGCTATAATTTTACTAGCAGAAATACGTAGTGCCTAAAACCTATGTGTTCATCAAGTATAATTATTATTTATTCTATTATATATTTTTTGTGTGAGGTTTTCCTCTAGGTGATCCAGAGAGACTCGACCTTTGGCTAAGGACACAAAGCTGGACTCCAACTTCCAGCTCCCGCTTGTGCAGTGAGAGTCATCACTTCACCACGGACTCCAGGGTACACACACCTTATTTCATACTGTGGTTAACGTTGATGAAATTGAAGCATTAGCCATAATACACTAACACGTGTTACATTGCAGCGTTTTCAGCATAAGAACCTTTTTTACTTCAAAAAGTTAGTTTTTACTCCCTTGAAATGCCTGTGACTAGGGTGTGATGTGAGAACAATTCATATCATGTTATTCTTTTACATATTATAGTTACCATAATGTAGAGCCCTGGAGTGAAGGTGGAGAAAGGATGGTTTGGCCATCTCTAAACAGCTTTTTACTGACTCGCTGTCCCAGTACCAGAAAGCTGTTAGACATGCTCAGAATGTGTATTTTTCCAATATCATTGTACAGCACAGAGGGGATCAGTCTAAACTGTATGGTACTGTGAATTCATTACTGTTGATGGCTGCTCCAGATGGCCTGTTGCCTTCTGTTTCTTTGTGCTCTGAATTTCAGAGTTATTTCCACCAAAAGATCATTGGTATCAGGTCAAGTTTCTCCCTCTGGTGGAAAATTCTCCGGTGCAACCATTAACCTCCTCTCACAAGATTTGATTCCATTAGTCTTCTTGACTTGGAAAAAATGATAAAAACTGTGAACCCAGCAGGCTCTCCTGATGACCCGCTGCCACCTAAATTGGTGTGCAACCTTGTTCCTGCCCTTGGACCAGCCATCCTGGACATTGTGAACACTAGCCTTGCCACTGGGGTGTTTCCTACGGCTTTTAAAAGAACAGTTGTCCACCCAGTGTTAAAGAAGCCTGGTCTGGACTCTTCAGACTTTGCAAATTACCGCCCAGTATCTAAGGTGCCATTTTTGTCCAAGGTCTTTGAAAAAATTGTTCACTTACAGATTGTGGCTCACATGGAGTTAAACTCGCTGTTTGATGAATTTCAATCTGCCTTCAGACCCCACCATAGCACTGAATCAATTGGTGTTGATTCTTGTACTAAATGATATCCTGGTAGCCTCTGATTCAGGGTCACATGTACTCTTGATGCTGTTGGACCTGTCAGCAGCGTTTGACACTGTTGACCACAAAACATTGCTGGATCGCCTAAAGTCATGGGTTGGTCTATCGGACTCTGTGCTGGACTGGTTTAGTTCTTACCTGGAAAATAGGTCTTTTAGTGTGCGGCTTGGGGGTTGTGCTTCACCTTTTCTGCCTGTGAAATGGGGGGTGCCTCAGGGTTCTGTCCTGGGGCCCCTCCTATTTTCCATCTATCTTTTACCTTTGGGACGGATCTTTCGACGTCATGGCATTGGCTACCACATTTATGCTGATGATTGTCAGCTGTACCTGGCCATAAAAGAACAAGACGCTTTGGTTTTAAAATGTCTTTCAGAGGTGAGAGTGGTTGGCTGCAAACTTCTTATGCTTAAATGCTGGAAAGACAGAGTCAATACTCTTTGACCCAACAAACCTCTCACGTGTAACATCTACCCTTAGTCTTCCACGTAGTGAACTCCAGAAGTGTGTCACAAGTCTCGGTGTAAAATTAGATGCAGGATTTTCAGTGGTACCGCAGGTAAACGCAGTTGTTAAATCATGTTTTTTCCAACTGCGCCGCCTCATGCATCTAAAACCTGTACTGAAACGTCCTCATTTGGAAACTGTGATACACGCTTTTATTACTTCTCGCCTGGACTATGCAAACTCATTGGTGCTCCTGTTTCAGCGCTGAACCGGCTGCAGACTGTGCAAAATGCAGCAGCTAGGTTCCTAACCAACACAAATAGACACTGTCACATTACCCCGGTATTGGGACGTCTACACTGGCTGCCAGTGACTTTCAGGATTCGTTTTAAGATTTTATTATTTGCCTACAAGGCATTAAATGGACCTAGCACCACCTTATTTGTCAGAGCTCCTTATGCCCTATGTGCCGGCATGGTCCCTGAGATCAGCTGACCGCTTACTGCTCTACATTCCAAAAATGAAGTATAAGACAAGAGGAGAGCGGGCTTTTGTGTATGCTGCTCCTCATCTTTGGAATGCTCTCCCTCTCACCGTACGAGAGTCCTCAACGGTCTTGGTCTTTAAGTCTAGACTGAAGACTCACTTTTATGATTTGGCCTTTGGACAATGACTTCTTTTATGTTTGGTTTTATTGTTTTGAGATGTAGTTTTTATTGTCAGGACTGTTCCCATCTTTGGAGCGCTAGTTTTTTTAGTCCTATGGTTGATTTGACCATTTTTTATTGAATTGCTGTGAGTGTCTGTTTTCTACCTTTTATTGCTTGTTTGGGTATCTTGCTATTGCAATTGTTTATTTCTGCTTCTGTTTTTCAACTGTAAGGCGCTTTGTTCAGCTCTCATGCTGTGTTTAAATGCGCCGAACAAATAAACTGGTATGGTATGGTATCATGAGGTAAAGCAAAACTTAAATGTGTAACATTATATAACTCTTTTGGGATGAATGAAAGATCTCATTTTTAAACAAAAATATTCCAGCTTTAAAGGTAAATTGAACAAAAATAGAAACATTCTATTGATGTCTAAATAAATCAAACAGGAACTGGAATATAATTTAGTGTCTCTGCATGTTCTGAATATGTCATTTAATTTGAACCAAAACAAAACTAGAAAGACAACATTTCATCAGTGAAAATGTAAGGTTCCTCAATTTTTATCTGTCCCTTTCAGAGCAGTTCTTTTATGATATTTTATATTTTCTCAGCAGGCGTCATACCAGTTATATTGACTTTCTTGTTTAATTGAAAGAAATCACAATTTATCTTAAACGCTATATGTGTTTGTATATATTTTAGACTGCAAACAAATGTTCAGATGTTTTAAATGTGATTGTACAGGTCAGAGTTGTTTTCCAATCCCAGCAGGATGGGGATTCCCGCTGCTGAATCTCATCAGCTCGTCCGAAAGGAAGATTATAAAGATCTCTGGGGACCTCACGCCAACACCACTTCATTTATTCTAATGGTGAAAATCACGCTGCACCTTGTTCTGTGTAGTTTTAAGCTGAACCTTAACCTGCTGACCTCTAACTTTGTTCCTGTCATTGACTAGAAAACTGGTTCCTGATTCCAGAGAAACTCCTGTGCAGAGAAGCTCCATCAGACTTCTCCGTTTTCCACTCCCTGTTCTGCTGGAAATCTCCACTCTTCTAAACTGACTGCTTAGAGTATGATCCTTTGATAACAATCATTTTTTTATTGTTCACCAAGGCCTAGTATTAAGTTATTAATTATTCACTCCTAATACTCATGTCGTGCATCTTTTGTTCTTCTCTGTAATAAAATACGTTCAGTCTTGCTAAAGGAGCGCTGATCTTAGTCCATCTTTCATAATCGTGACGTTATGACATCATATTGAACCCAAATTGAATTTGATTCTAATTTAAATTCTTCTGTTTCAGGTGAAGTTGCTGTTAGGTTCGTGTTTCCTCTATTAAAACCTGGATGGCTGGGAACTTTCTACAGCTGAATGAAGACCAGACTGAGATCCTCATCTGTGCCCCAGACAAGCTGGTTCCCAAAGTCAGAGGCTCTCTGTCAGCTTGCTTCTCACACCAAACCCTCTGTCAGGAACCTTGGTGTGACCTTTGCTGCTTGCCTGGTTCTTGATGCTGTTTCAGCCTGGAGGTCTCACACTCACACACCTGCATATGCACAAACACGTGCTTGTTGATGTTTGTTGTTCATGATTTACATGTTTACTGTTCATCCCACAGGTGTTTTTGTTGCTTGTTTTGAATGTTTCTTTACAGGGGGTTGTGCCAGAAATCGAGCTAATCTCAAGATTCCCAGGTGGATTGAAGCCACCTGGGAATCTGTGGTGGACCCAGCGAAACCTGGAGGGAAGGGGAGCGCTATGTGAATCAGGGATTGATCAGGAAAGCCTCGATGTTCTAAACTCGCTCTCTGGCACAATCCCCCTGTTGTGGCAGCTGCTTGCCGTTGTTTTTAATGTTGTATATTTGTTTTCTTATTTATTCCCTCTTTACTCACTTGTCCCCTTGCAGCCCTTTCTTCCCGATTGATCATGCACTTACATGCTGTTATTGCAATACATATTCCAAATATTTAAATAACACTATTTCAAACTCAAGGGGAACGTCAAACACCAAAAGTTCCTCTTGTAAGATAAAATCGGCACATTCTGGCAGAAAGACCACCATTCTTCTGCCAGGCTGCTGTCCAGGACAAGTTTAGTGTTTTTTTTATAATATGGTCTTTTATGATAATATGTAGGATATGTACTTTACAATCTATGTACATCTGTCTTTATAACTTTTCCCTATCCACAGGTGCTGCTCTGTTATTTTATTTTGGTGTTGTTTCAATAAAAGAACGACAAATGATTTAAGTTTGGTTTTTTTACACACCAATTAATTATTCCCAATATCTGTAAAAAAATATCTTCAAACTTAGTAATTTAGTTAATTATGATTTGATTTGATAATGTTGGAGCCTCCAAGGTTTATTTTAATATTAAGATCTTTACACAAAGCTTCCTCCCGTTTTGCCGCATTCAAAGAAATTCCAGTAGTTGAGGAAAAAAGTTTGTTTTTTACAAACATTTTTAATGTAACATGACTGTCATTAAATTTATAGAAATTAAAAATAAAAATGCATAAAAGAGGCCCTAAGAGCTGCACAGTCTTTTAGAGAGGAATACAGGGTTGAGGGGGTTTGGCTACAGATGGAATTATTAAACAAAATGACATCAATAACACATCAGGCATAACAAACTGGGATATGTTTGTACTTTTGCTTTTTTGTTGCCGCCACAATGGATGAGGACATCAGGAGCTGCTCTTCCTCTCAGAGAGTGGAAAAAGAAGGAGAAGGTCTTTCCAGCGCAGTCCGCCCCTACCGAACCAGGAGACACGGGCTTCAGAGAGGCCATGGTTGTCTCCAGTGGTTTGTGCAGCTCTCTGGGCACCACGCCTCACGTAGCTGTCTCCGATGATCCAAATGGCTGTTGATACAAAAACATATATAATTAATGACAGAGAAAAAAATAATATAATTAATCACAGAGAAAAGTAATATAATATGACAGCTCAACAGACCAATCTGTTGAAAGTACATTACTATTACTATTCTACATGGAGTTATGGAGACAGTTACTTACATTTTCTGCTTTGTGTAACCGATGTCGTGGATGTCCAGGCAGCCGTGGTGACCTTGTCACAGATCTATGAAAATAAAGTGTTGTAATAAATGACTGTGAAACTTTTAACCTCCCAGACCTCAATGAATGATTCATAAAATTCTGACATACTTTGCAGAATTGAATTGGGTCAAAGTAAAAGAAATTGTTAATGGTAGCTGTTGTTAATCAGCTATGGCACATTCCTTTTTTAGATCATGCTGAGTTACGCTAATTTAGTCATCTCTCTCTATATATATACACGTCTTTACCTTTATTTTCACATTACTGTTAGTGTTGTCCTTTGTTCTTGTTCTCATGTCTCATGAGCCTGTTGGTTTTAGCGTGTCATATTGTGCTTATTTTATCTGTATATCTCTTCTTGGGAACTGTACTAAGAATACAGGATAAATGCTACTTCACTTGTGACAACAGTTTTTGTAAATGGAAGATAAGTATTAAAAAATTAACTTTAATAAGTCACTTAGCTTGATGACTTATCTCAAACACTAATAACTGAGTAAAAAAATACAGAAAAATTGCCTTTTTATTTTTTTAATCATTTACCCGTTTATTAAACAGAAAAAAAAACATTTAGATTAAAAACTCAGTCAAAAGAGAGTCCTGGCCAAGATGGGCAGCAGCTCAGCAGCAACAATAATCAACACACATGTGGAAAACCGTTTCCACATCATGAAACAAAAGGACATTAAGATAATCAGCCTGAAGAAAAAAAAGATCATTTCAGAAACGGCTTTTTTCTAGTTACATATTAACTTACCGATTGTTTTTTTTCCAGACGCTTGTGTTTGCTGGGAAAATCCCCGCTATTCTCCTCCGTCAGCTACAAACTCCAGTAGAGGCTCAGCTTTAGCTCCCTAGCTCCAGGTTAGCTAGATTGCTACCTCCGTGGTTAGCTCCGTTAGCTTAGATGCTAACTACAATCAGGCTACAACCAGGTTACATCATTTCCGCTTGATGCGCCACCCAGCTCCACCTTTTCGCCCATTTCGGGATTTTTCGGTAATGACGACACGAATTATACAAATTACACGGCCAAGACAGAAGTGGAGGGAACCGCCTATTTGTGGCTTCACCCACGGCCACGCAAAGAAGGGGGCGTTATCCGTCCATCTTATATATACAGTCTTTGGTTGTAACGAGCATGGAGGAAAAGCTGGTTGAGCATGCCATAAGCATAAACACCAATCAGTTTTTGAACACTGTATTCAACAATCTCTTGGATCGTCTTTTCATCCACTGCACAGTGTTGAATAAAAACACCAAGAAAAGTAGCACAAGACTGAAGCAATGTGATGTATGTTTGTGCAAGCTTTCACTTGGGCTGCATCAGGATTGACAGAATAATAGAGACCACTTTAACAATATGGCGCATGGTTACTGCAGGCCCCTACAAAGGGTTAATGGATGATGGTAAAATTACGTTTTTTATTTTAAGGCTTTTTTCATTACAATTTGTTGTTTAGCACACGACGTGACGTGTATGTAACAATAGTTGACAAGCTTTCTTTTTGCCTCTATTTCATAAATGTTCTCAGACTTATATGTGAGAACTGACTATTTTAGGACTGTAACTGATGGATGGCTTCAAACTTACCTTTGATAAGAGAAGTCTAGACTTAAAATTTTCAAAGTGATCACATTATAGCCCCCCAGGTGTGTTATTCAGCAAACAGTGTCCAGGGTACCAGAATGCCTCACGTGTCTCATGACTGCATCAGGATGGTCTGATGATGTGATACTTATGGATTTGATGAGATCAGAGTCAAGGTTAAAACTAGTCTAAAGAGAAGGTGACGCCTAAGTGACTGTGGGTTTTAAGTCATCTAGTCATCTACCACACCACTTTGTCCTGCCATAAAAATGTTAGAAAACTATGGGTGTATGACACCTTTAGAGACTTTTGACAAGTTTGTAATAAGAAAAAAGTTATTGTTGGTATGAAAAAGACAGAGATAATTCTGCTGTTGTGTCCTTGGACAAGACACTTAACCCTTTACCTGCTGCTGGTGGTCGGAGGGACCGGTGGCACCTGTGCTCGGCAGCCTCGCCTCTGTCCTCCATGGCGGCTGTGGCTACATTGTAGCCCATTACCACTATGAGTAAATGTGTGTGTGTGTGAATGGATGAATGATTGACTGGGTTGTAAAGTGCCTGGGGGGGTTCTAGGACTCTAGATGGGTCTATATCAAAAACAGGCCATTTACCAAATAACAGAAATCAAACTCAGACACTGGTAGACATTGGTGTGCGTGTGTGTGTGTGTGCATGCGTGTGTGTGTGTGCGTGTGTGTGTGTGTGCATGCGTGTGTGTGTGTGTGCGTGTGTGTGCGTGTGTGCATGTGTGTGTGTGCGTGTGTGTGCATGTGTGTGTGTGCATGCGTGCGTGTGTGCGTGTGTGTGTGCGTGTGTGTGTGTATCACTATCAGGTGTAAACCATCCATCTCCTGAATGCAACCAGGAATTCAGCCGAGTGCGACTCCTGCATCCCATCCTGAGCATCCTTCAGCATAGTTAATCTAATTGGAGGAAACAGTAGGCAGCAGAGAGCATATTAACAGTATATTTATCACCAAGTATAAATGCCACAACATGCAAATTTTGTTATCGTCCTCATTGCTGTCTTCTCTGCACAGGATGAAGCACTTACTCCATATTTATTGCACTGAGGAAAAAGAAAAACCTGCACAGCAGTTTTCTGAAATAGCTCATCTGAGGTGGAAAGAGGCTTTTAAAATAACACAGAATAAATGTATAAAAGAAGAAAAATAACACTTCATAGTTTTCCATCCATCCATTTTCTCCCGCTTATCCGGAGTCGGGTCGCGGGGGCAGCAGCCTAAGGAGGGAGGTCCAGACTTCCCTCTCCCCAGCTACTTGGGCCAGCTCTTCCGGGGGGATCCCAAGGCGTTCCCTGGCCAGCCGAGAGACATAGTCCCTCCAGCGTGTTCTGTGTCTTCCTTTGGGTCTCCTCCCAGTTGGACGTGCCTGGAAAACCTCACCAGGAGGCATCCTAACTAGATGCCCGAGCCACCTCAACTGGCTCCTCCTTAACAGCCCGTATCTAGGGGCCTTGTACCCCATACTCCCAGAGTACCCCCCACAGGGCCCCCTGAGGGATGCGGTCGAACGCCTTCTCCAAATCCACAAAACACATGTAGATTGGTTGGGCGAACTCCCACGCACCCTTCAGGAGCAGTTTTCATTAGTCTGATTTGCTGTGCTCCATCAAAACAGCCAAATAAGTTCAGGTGAAACAGGTCAGAACAGAAAGCAGAATAAAATTTAGACCAAAGGATATTAGAGTAACTATGAATGTTTATTTATCCTTAAGTGTGCAGAAAATTCTCCTTTAGTGAGTTTTGTGCAGGTTTGTGAACAGGATCATAATGAACTTCTTATCTGGTCTTAGCTCACGGTGAGTGTGGACAAAATCACACACGTGTGTATTGATTTTTGGAGGAAACTGTCTTCTCGCCCCCTGTGTGATTAAAAGGCCAGAGGTATAAATACTTGAGCACTTTTATTCAAACAAAGACAGAAAATGTAAGAAGGTAAACAAGCGTCAGTTCTTTTTACAAAAGCTGTAGCGCTTTAGCCAAAACTCACGGAAACATGTTTTATTCTGCTTTCAGTGAATCTGTTTCTGTCTTAAATGATTAAAAACATTAATATGAACGAAGAAATGAGCTTTTAACAGAAATCTCAGTACTTTTGTCTTTGGAAATATCAGCATTTGCCTTTGGCAGGAACACCTTCTTGCAGCCACTTTGCAGAATTTAGGTGAAGACATGTCTCCGTGTAGAAAATCAGTTTTTCATTCTAAAGCATTTTAAATAGATAGGTTTTAGGTTTTGGAAGGACAGAGCTCAGTGGAGTCATACGTGTGTAATATGTGACATATTGGTGAGGAGCTTCATGGGCAGCACAGCTCTGGGCATGCTGGAGCTTATTGGTGGATTTTGCAGAGATCAGAATGGAAAGTATGGCAGCAATCACCTCTCAGTGCTGTAAAAAGAAATAACACTGCGTCGTTCAACCAGCCTGTGCAAGTTCTAGCTAAATAACAGAATAAACTGTTTTCCATGTAGAGGAAGATTATTGTTACAGAGGCCATTCGTATATGCACCATTCCTGAATGAGCATTTTGTTCAACAAACGAACTCGACTACAACAATTTTGCATAAAGTTTTCATTATTTTACTGTATTTTTAAAGTACTGGTCAAATGGACACGTCTAATAAAGAACACTGGTTTATTCCACCTCGTTAACCACACCTGTCAGCATCCCTTATCTCACCTGTTCCAGTCAGGGATCATCTGCCCAGCAGCTTCTCACTTCTCTGCTGGTCGATTTTCCTACACAAATCCTGGCTGTAAAGTGTAGAGAAATCATGAGGGCTGCATTCCATTTTAGAAAGAATTGTTCTCATTAGCAGGTTTGCAGAATGATCAGCAGACATGGCTGCAGGAGTGGAATGCAGCCCTTGTTCCCACACCGTTCCCTAAAGTCAAAGTAGCTACGTTTACATGGACACAATTAATCAGAATGGATGCCCTATCAGATCAAACATTCTTCATGTAAACATGTCAATCAGATTATTCTGATCTGATACGGTCCGATCGGAATGAAATTTCATTCTGATTGAGAGAGGTGGTTTGGTCCGATCATCATTCTGATTGACATCCATGCACACAGCCATTTGGATTGTTGGTGTAAAATAATGTCCACTGCACATGTGTGCAACTTCAGCGTGACGGTTTTCCGCCTTTGCAGACGCTCAGGACAAGTCGAAAATATGGCGGGAAGTAAAGAGAAGTGGTCCATAATGGGGTAAGTCAGCGGACAAAGCTAAAGAATAAGAAAATAAAAATAGAGGGAAAAGACGTGTGGACAAGATGGCGTTTGTTTACAACTCTGCGCATGCTGGGATTTCCGATCAACCAAGGTTTGAATCGGACAGGGGAAATTTGGCGCATGTAAACGTAGCTAGTGTCTCCCTGCCATAACCAACTTATCGTGTTTTTCTTTATTAACTTTCCTTCCTCAGTCGTCTCATTTTATTTTGAAAAATTGTATTATTAAAACTTGTTCTATGGAGGCGTCAGTAACGAGTTGTTGTGAGCAATAATAAAACACAACAGAAGTCCAAACTCTATTTGATGAACATAGATGTGTTAGAAGCTGAACAAACAGGCCAAATTGTAGATGAATGTTTATTTCAGCATTGATGTCATCTGTTTCTCTGCACCTGTTACCTGCACCTTCACACTCCTTCATGTGTTTTTGTGGCTGTTTTGAGCTCTTACTCAGAAGTTACTTCACAGAACTGTCCTAACCAGTCTATTTATGTCTGCAGCACTGATCAATAAGAGAAGCAGTGTTGGTGATGAGCAACACACACATCTGATGTCAGACAAGCAGCAACCCGCTACACACCTTCACCAGGAAAGGCTGAAAAAAGACTCTCCTAAATCCACACCAGATGAGCTGAATTGGGCTGGCTGAGCTGAGATTTGGACCCCTGGTGAAAAGACTTCTGAGTGAAATCAGTCCAAGCTGCTCAAACTGAGTTCAGACAGAATTTGAAGTTTCTAGCTCAGTTTTTCAGTTATTATCTTATTTCCAACATATCTTCTACTTTATGCATAATGCACCTGATATAGGTGTGGATGTGTGTGTGTGTGTGTGTGTGTGTGTGTGTGTGTGTGTATGCATGCATCTACAGTGTGGATGGATGTACATGTTTATGCCTATATTTACAGATATTGACCACTTGGACAGTAAATAGGAGTTGTAGTAGAATAGCTGATATTTATTATTACGTCCACATTTTTTCACAACCCTCTATCCATAATGCTTACTGTGTACATAGAAACTACTGTTGTATATAGTGTCTTGTCTTATTTTATTTTCTGGTTACTCTTGTACTCTTTTGCTATCTGTCCTGAGCTGTAGTAACGTACACATTTCCCCATTGTGGGATCAATAAAGTCTTATCTCATCTTATCTCATCTTATCTATAAAGGAGATCATTTTCAACCTTCTGCGTGTTTTTAGTGGTTGTTGAGGAAGTCCTCCAGATGGATGATTGCAGCAGCAGGTGGTTGATCTCCCCTCTGACCCACTCCCGGGGGAGCAGAGGAAAAAGGTGCTGTCAGCTGTGTGGAGGTTGAAAACAACACTTTTACATATTTGTTCTCTGCTCAGAAATGCTCCTGCATCAGTACTAATAACGTTCTCTTTATTGCATCAGCGCCAAATAAAAGCATAACCAAATGAAGTGGCCATTATTGCTCTTCAGCTTCATCGTTGCTAAAGAGGTTGTGTTGATTTGAAGCCAGCTGCCATTGTCAGCCCATCTGTATTTGGACCATACTGTATCTGCTCTCTGGGGATCCTACAGTCATTGTTTACAGCAAAGAGCAGGAATGACAGCTTTGTCTGCTCCATCATCCTAATCACATCAAAACAATAAATGAAGATACACTTTGTGTTTGTGCAGGTTGGAGAGTTTGGGAAGGTCAGACTGCAAAAAGTAGATTTAAGAGGAAGTTAATGTTTAGTTGTGATTGAACTCCTGTCAGAGCTCTGCGAGGTCTGGATGCAGCTGAATATTCGTCAAAATAAACCAGCAAATCGTTCTTCTCAGAGTGAATCGTGGAGTCTAGAGTTAAATAAAGATTCTGGTCAATTAAAAATTACATGACAGGTTTACTTATTTACTTAAAATGGGTAACACTTTACAATAAGAGTCCCTTTATTAACGTTAGTGCATTATTAAGCACTATAATGTAATGCATTATAAAATATGGTTAAGCAGTTGTAATTAATACTTTATTAATGCTTAATAATGCACTAAGTAACTTTAATAAAAGGCGCCGCTCTGCCACATAACGGCGGCACCGCAGAAGAACGTGCTCCACCGTCTCGAGTTCCCCACAATCACATTCACCATCTGGGTGCCTACCCACCAATAACAATCCACCCCCACCCCCCATAGGCAGCTATGACCCAGCCACAATCGGGTCACGACCACAGAATTCCATCTCCCATAAAAGAATTCCAACCTGTGACCACCCACCCGGCGTTGCAACTCATAATAGGCCCGCCCTGTGTCTCCCACATCCCAGGAGGCCTGCCACATCACGGAACGATACTCTGGAGGCCCTAACTCCACCCCCAAATCCACACCCTGCCTTCCCAGCACGCCCTTGGCCACAACATCCGCCCCTTCGTTACCCTCCACCCCCACATGATCTGGAACCCAAACAAAACTCACCTCACAACCCCGAGCTGCAACAGGGAGGAGGGGAGGATCTCAACCAAGCTGGCTGCTGTCCATGGTGCTGAAGCACAGGATGGAATCAGAGGATGAGGTGGTGCTAACCATGGTGGTGGGGCAGGAACCTGGCAGCCGTAACAATTAAACAAAGTTCTAATTCAAACTGTTGATCTTGTTTTTTGAATCTTAACCAAAGAAAAAGAAAAAACACCTTTAAGCACCGGCTGCTGTTTCCACTCTACAGGGTCAATCATCAGTGTGTTGATGGTTTCAGGTGGACGTGCACATTCAGCCGCTGCAATGCCAGCTTGATTGACTTGCTTTAAAGACAATGAGCATCTTCACAAAGTCTTTGAGATGAAAAGCGGACAAAAGATGCTGCAGGTGGTTCGTCAGGAAAAGTGCTTTAAACTGAATCACTTTACTCTTCCTTTTGTTTCCTATCGAGCTGCTCAGAAATAAGCTGATTTGACTTCAAAGCCATGAGGGAAACATAATGGAGAGGTGATTAGAACAGGTGGCTCCATTTCCTTTCTGCTTTCATAATAAAAACTCTAAAGAAGACAAAAATCAAACAGTTGACTCAAACTCTGAATATGTGAATTGTTTATTGGTAGGTGATATATTCTCACATTTTTATTATTTTTTTATTTATTCTGTGCTGTTTCTAAAGGGTAAGACTCTGTTTTTGTTGTTTCAGTGTTTTTTGTGGTTAGGGTTCGTGTAACTTTATTCTCACAGATGATAAAGGCTTTTAGATCAGGCCTGATCTGGTCCTCCAACATGACCTCGCTGTGATTGATTCTCACCCAGCTGTTGAGACTTTGATGGAGTTTCTTTAAGAGCCATTTATTAGAGTGGAGATGAACGTTTTGAGAGGTGCTATGAACCCAGAAATCAATAAAAATGAAAACTCCATACATGGCACACACCCAACTTAATAATGTTCATATTTTAGTTTTTAAAGTGTTATTGCTGTTTTATGCTGTAATTTCTCTCTTCTGGTGTTTAAATGTTTTGATTTTATGCTGCTTCCTGAAGAGTCTCCCGCTCCCTCCTCTTCCTCCTTGGCCTCCTGTCCCTGCTCTCTGTCAGACACCCCATCACTGTCCTGCTGCCTGACCATCCTGCCAACAGACGCCTGCCTGCTGCCACGCTGACGGAGCTGAGAAACAAAGAGGATGACACTCGGGGTGACTCACCAGCTCCAAAGGGGCTCTTAAAGCCACCCTGAACTTCTGAAGCTATTTTAAAACCTGATGAACTGACATGTACAGATGTTGACATTGCTCTAGCTTTCATGTTGCCTCCACTGATGTGTAAATGACCCGCACCACGAGTGCTAATGCACCCTGGTCACTGATGCTCGACACTGAAAAGTGCAAATATAACAAGCTTCATTCTGAAACCAGATTTAAAGGTTTGCTTGCGTGTCTGAGTTCAGCAGTGATTTCTACTGTAAGATGCTTGTGTTGAAGAGCTTCACCAGAACATTCCTGCTAGTTTCTAGTAACCCATTAATTTAAATTCTCAAGTACATCAGCATTCCTCTTTGTGCATCCCACCAGTACAACATCATGATGGTACCACTGCCGTGCTGGACAGGTGGGTCAGTGTTCTTACATCTGATGCCTCTAACATACCTCCGTCTTGTCTGGTCTGACCATAAACCTCTTTCTCCTGAAGACATTTGGTTCATCCATGAAGGCAGGTGGAGATTTCAGTCAAGTTTGAAGGTGTAGCTTTGGAGGCAGGAGCATTTATTCACTCTCCTCTCAATCCACGTGGACAGTGTTCCAGTTTTCAGTTCATGCTTGATTCTTGCTGGTTCCTGAACATCCAAAACAATTTCCTTTCATGAGAGGGTCACTCTTTGTTTATGAGTTAATCAGCCTTGGTCTCATCAAGTCTCCAGCATCACTTTAGGTAAACGTACGTTCATATAAATGATAACATAATGTATATAGGGATGCACCGATACCGATACTGGTACCTGGTATCGGACCGATACCAGGTACCGATACCAAATGCCTGACAGTGGCTTCACTGTGACTTGTCATTTCTGTTGTAGTTTTCTATATTGACCAATAGGGGGAGCTGTTTCAAACATTGTGAATGAAAGCAGAAACAGGCTCACACCTGAAAATGCAGAGATGATTATTTTCATCAAAAAGAACCTGCTGCTCATGTTTACCAAAAAAGCTTAGTTCAGAGTCCACACTACTGCATGCTGACTATAGGTTTTTTATTTAAATGTGGACACTGCGATGGTTCATAACTGTTATGTTCATGAAAGCTGGAGACAGTGCCAATTAGTTCATTTTGTTTGTAGAAAACTGTGCAATGATTTCACAGAAAATGTTTATTTTTCACCTAATATTTTAGTTTTGTGATCTTTATTAATATATTTTATTTTTTATCTACCTCACCGTCTTTTCCTGTTAAAATTAGAGAAGAAAATAAAACCTGTATTCCAATTCATTGCATTTTTTTTGTGTGGTAGAAGTATCGGTAATCGGTAATCGGTATCAGCGAGTACTCAGATCCAAGTATCTGTATCGTATCGGTTTGGGAAAAAGTGGTATCGCTGCATCCCTATAAATAATGATTCTTGTTTAAAAAGACCATATGAAGATGTTTAATTAATCGTTAAAAGCATCATCAATCACTCATGCCCAGTCAATAACTTTAGAAATGTTTTTTTAACTCACAGATCTCCTGATGAACTTGAGAGAAATCTCAGATAGTCACGTGATAACTGGGTCAGCACCATTCACTGTGTTTGTCTCTATCATACATAAGCAGTAATTGAGGGTTAACCATTAACTGGGTTTACAGAAACAAGAGAACAGCAAAAAAACGAAGCTCACATTACTCAAAGGCAACAGTATCACTTCTGCAGGAGACAACAAAATAGCTTGGTTGTTGTTATAAATGTGTGTGTGTGTGTGTGTGTGTGTGTGTGTGTGTGTGTGTGTGTGTGTGTGTGTGTGTGTGTGTGTGTGTGAGGCGGGTTGTAATAGAGGAGGAAGAGCATTAGGCACACTCAACCCTGAAGCAGCAGGAACTTGCAGCACAACTCCACAGAGCCCTCTCCAGCTGTAATCAGCAAAGCAAAACGGGAGTCACACCTCCCTCCCCGTCCACGCAAACAGTCCCTATTTCATCTCTCGTCTCCGTCTTTATTGCTGCGTTTTCCTTCCTTCTTTGACTGATTTGGGTTTTCTCTTGCTCTGTTACAAAAATTCATTTTACTTCCAAACTGACTTCCAGGTGATGTTCTTAAAATGAAGCCAAAAGTGTTTAAATTCTTTTCACCCAGAGATTGTTCCCTATAATAATACCTTTTCCCTGTCCTCGATGTCCCGCCTCGTCCTTCTGCTGTCCCCCTGTCTCACTTGGGTCATATGTATTAGTTATTTATTTCTGTTCCAACAATCTCCCAGCTGGCTCCTTAAAGAGCAGATTCATGAATATATAAATAGAAAATATGACAAGATTGCTCATTTTGTTGCAGTTGTGAGTGTGTGTGTGTGTGTGCCTGCGTGCGTGCATGCATGCATGTGCGTGTGTGTGCATGCATGCATGCTTACTGGTGATATTATGGGATGTGAGTGTTTTGAGTCCATTTTCATTCTGCATATTTGATCACACACCTTAAAGCATACTCCTCTCTGCAGAACAGACTCTGTAATGAACCAAAGTTAATACCTAAACAAACAGCATCTATTGTATTGCACAATTAAAAAGGAAAAGAAAATGATAGCCCAGGTGTTTGTGTTTTATAAAGGACCTCCTTAAACATTTAAAACATGTTCTATCACCACTCACGTTTACAGAAAACAGATGATGGCCTTCATTGGACACTTTATGATCTATAAAACATCTCAGAATTGTAATGGAAAGAGCAACACAGATAATAGATTTATATAAAACTTTCAAATTGAACACTTTTTAAATTAAATGATGAAAAAGGGGAGGTGACAAAGGAGTTCAACACAGGATTTCATTTTAGAGACTTCCTAAAATGTATTATTGATCCAGAACATAAACGATCAAGCTGAGTGGATTTGTTCTTAGTTATAAATCTCACTATCAGGCAAAGAAAAGAGACATTTAATAATATCAGATGTGTTCAGTCACAGTTTAAGTCTAATCTCTTATTCCTCTGCCCTGCATTCTATCATTTACAGTTTATAATTCCAGTTGTTCCTCATTGGATCTTTGTTTCTTCAGCTGGGCTTCATTCATGTCAGACCTGATTGGTTCTCCATCTTTGTTCTCTGATGATTTAGTGTTGTCTCTGGATTTCTTGTTGCAGCAGCACCTTTTGTTTGTCTTTTGTGTATTAAATTGGTTTATTCTTCACCTGGCTGCCTTCTCTGAAGGGTAATGTGCTCTTCCTCAACCACATTTCCTGACAGTAGATATTTCAGCTTGAGCCAAACAGGCAGCACAAAGAGTCAGACCGAAATGGTTTGCATCGGTCCCCAAATGCACCAACGCCCTATGTTTGGTTGTGTTTGTCAGATAGATCCCAGCTGATTTATCAAAGGTAGCAGCTCTGGTTCAGTGTTTTGTTTTTTTATTTTGTAGTTTGTTAGTGGACACAGCTGTCTGATTTGTTCCTGCTGTGATTAAAAGAGCATCAGCTGACTCAGGAGCACTCTGCAGGCTAAAAACACGAGTTAAAAGATCTCTCTTTATCATAATTGATCATTTTTATTTTATTTAACAAACCTATTTATTTTTAATTGCCAGTTTACATTGAGCTTGTTGAAGTACTTCCCCTTTAAGTGATAAAGGAATAAAAGTAACAACAAAGCTTAAAAAAAGCTGCAGATAAAGTGCTGCTAAGTCCTTTGAGGAAGCTTTTCCTGTGGCAGTCAGAGAGCGTGGCTTTTAATTGCTCTTGCTATTCGATCCTTACAGGACTTATCAGACATAAGAACAGGTGTTTCATGTGACAGAAGGTGGCTTAAACATAAATTGGTATGTGGTATTAGCACAGCGTAAAGACAAGGAGACGATGTGGAATGAAGCATCCATTGTTTGAGCAAAACCGTTTTTAATTGTCGGATTCAATTTTATTTTTTAGATATAAAAGAGTCAGTTTTAACAAGCTACAGTTCCTCAAACTGATGGTTTTTAAGATATAATAAAAAAAACATTTCAGGAATTTAAAATGTCTGATAAGATGACGTTTGAGTCATTTTTATGTTTATGAAGAATTTCAAGACTTTTTTTGGCTTTGAGGGAATAATTAGCTTCTGACTTTGCTGGTCTGACTCCTGGAGAAATATCCAAAACAGTTCATGTTATTCAACTCAATCCTTGTTCCAGTAGAGCTAAAAGTAAAACATCCTCACCCAAAGTGATGCAAGATACCCATGCATTTAGATAGGAGGTTCCGAATGTGCCAAAAATATCTTCTCGTCACTTTGTCCTTAAAGGGACACTAGTCAGTTTTGGCTTGTTTTTAGCACCCCCTAGTGTTCGTTGGTGAAACTGAAAGTAAAACTTATCTCCTCGCTGTGCGTTTGTCTTTTTAACACCTTAATCTAACTGCTGAAATGTCTTCCCAGCCTTCATTAGTTTCTACGGGAGTTATTCAGCACTAAATTAAACAAATCAGCTGTGTTCATGATCTAAAACATGCAGGAAATGTGCTGGAAGCAGACTGCAGTCCCAACAGACCGGACCGGCAACTTTGAAGTTGCAAGTGGAATATTCTGGCCTCAGGGGGCGACAGGGGCTGGGTGACCTTTCATTACCCTGGAAAGGGTCATTTTAGCACATACTGGCTCAAGAAAATGTTTTAAAAATATTAAAAAGTTGCAAAGTGTCCTTTTAAAACTTGTCCAGCTGTTCTTATTCTCTCGTTACAACCTGTCGACACCTGATGGAGTCTTTAGTGCACTGTGCTTGCTCTGGATTGAAGGTTGAAGTGAAGATTTGATGCAATGGACCTGATATGAATTGAACTTGCTTGTGACTTGATGCTACATAAATAAATTTAAAATAATTTATTATTTAGGAAAGACGTATGACAAACGGCTTTAATCTGTATATTGGTCTGTATGCATTGACTTAATGGTCCTTAAAAATGAGTCTGGAGCAGCACGACTTTCCTTTGGCAACTCTATGGTTGTCACTCTGCTTCTAATCAACCATTTGCATTGAGTTTGGTGCCATTTGGAGTCTGCTCTTATTGCATTGTCTCAGATCAATAGAGCTGCTCTTTGTAAGCCACATTAGCAAAGGCTGTGATCGTTTAATACTGTGAGGTTAAAGGCCAAACGAGCATCCCCAGTCATCCAAAGAAAAAAGCAACAAAGCATTTTGACAAAAATAGTTGGATATTAGGAACTTACTGATTGAAACGCCTATTTTGGTTAATCTCTTGTTTATTTCACCACAGTCCAGTGTCGTAACGAAAAGAAACTCCATCCATCCATTTTCTCCCGCTTATCCGGAGTCGGGTCGCGGGGGCAGCAGCTTAAGCAGGGAAGCCCAGACCTCCCTCTCTCCAGCCACTTGGGCTAGCTCCTCCGGGGGAATCCCAAGGCGTTCCCAGGCCAGCCGAGAGACATAATCTCTCCAGCGTGTCCTGGGTCTTCCTTTGGGTCTCCTCCCGGTTGGACGTGCCCGGAAAACCTCACCAGGGAGGCGTCCAGGAGGCATCCTAATCAGATGCCCGAGCCACCTTAACTGGCTCCTCTCGATGTGGAGGAGCAGCGGGTCTACTCCGAGCCCCTCCCGGATGACCGAGCTCCTCACCCTATCTCTAAGGGAGAGCCCAGCCACCCTACGAAGAAAACTCATTTCGGCCGCTTGTATCCGCGATCTCGTTCTTTCGGTCACTACCCAAAGCTCGTGACCATAGGTGAGGGTAGGAACGTAGATCGACCGGTAAATTGAGAGCTTCGCCTTTCGACTCAGCTCTCTCTTCACCACGACAGACCGGTACAACGCCCCCATCACTGCAGATGCAGCACCAATCCGCCTGTCGATCTCACGCTCCACCCTTCCCTCACTCGTGAACAAGACCCCGAGATACTTAAACTCCTCCACTTGGGGCAGGACCTCGTCCCTGACCTGGAGAAGGCATTCTACCCTTTTCCGACTCAAGACCATGGTCTTGGATTTAGAGGAGCTGATTCTCATCCCAGCTGCTTCACACCCGGCTGCGAACTGCTCCAGCGAAAGCCGGAGATCACGTTCTGACGAAGCCAACAGGACCACATCATCTGCAAAAAGCAGAGACCTGATCCTTAGGCCACCAAAACGGATCCCCTCACCACCTTGGCTGCACCTAGAAATTCTGTCCATAAAAGTTATGAACAGAATCGGTGACAAAGGGCAGCCTTGGCGGAGTCCAACTCTCACCGGAAACGAGCCCGACTTACTGCCGGCAATGCGGACCAAGCTCTGACACTGGTCGTACAGGGACCTAACAGCCCGTATCAAGGGGCCTGGTACCCCATACTCCCAGAGTACCCCCCACAGGGCCCCCCGAGGGACGCGGTCGAACGCCTTCTCCAAATCCACAAAACACATGTAGATTGGTTGGGCGAACTCCCACGCACCCTCCAGGACCCCCCCAAGGGTATAGAGCTGGTCCAGTGTTCCACGGCCAGGACGAAAACCACATTGCTCCTCCTGAATCCGAGGTTCGACTATCCGACGGACCCTCCTCTCCAGAACCCCTGAATAGACCTTACCAGGGAGGCTCAGGAGTGTGATCCCCCTGTAGTTGGAACACACCCTGCGGTCCCCCTTTTTAAATAGGGGGACCACCACCCCGGTCTGCCAATCCAGTGGAACTGCCCCCGATGTCCACGCGATATTGCAGAGCCGCGTCAACCAACACAGCCCCACAGCATCCAGAGCCTTAAGGAAATCCGGGCGGATCTCATCCACCCCCGGAGCCTTGCCACCGAGGAGTTTTTTGACCACCTCAGTGACCTCGGCTCCAGAGATTGGAGAGCCCAACCCAAAATCCCCAGACTCTGCTTCCATCCTGGAAGACGTGCCGGTGGGATTGAGGAGGTCTTCGAAGTANGTATAAGAGACAGGTACCCCATACTCCCAGAGTACCCCCCACAGGGCCCCCTGAGGGATGCGGTCGAACGCCTTCTCCAAATCCACAAAACACATGTAGATTGGTTGGGCGAACTCCCACGCACCCTCCAGGACCCCCCCAAGGGTATAGAGCTGGTCCAGTGTTCCACGGCCAGGACGAAAACCACATTGCTCCTCCTGAATCCGAGGTTCGACTATCCGACGGACCCTCCTCTCCAGAACCCCTGAATAGACCTTACCAGGGAGGCTCAGGAGTGTGATCCCCCTGTAGTTGGAACACACCCTGCGGTCCCCCTTTTTAACTAGGGGGACCACCACCCCGGTCTGCCAATCCAGTGGAACTGCCCCCGATGTCCACGCGATATTGCAGAGCCGCGTCAACCAACACAGCCCCACAGCATCCAGAGCCTTAAGGAAATCCGGGCGGATCTCATCCACCCCCGGAGCCTTGCCACCGAGGAGTTTTTTGACCACCTCAGTGACCTCGGCTCCAGAGATTGGAGAGCCCAACCCAAAATCCCCAGACTCTGCTTCCATCCTGGAAGACGTGCCGGTGGGATTGAGGAGGTCTTCGAAGTATTCGGCCCACCGATTCACAACGTCCCGAGTCGAGGTCAGCAGCACACCCTCCCCACTGTAAACAGTGTTGGTAGTGCACTGCTTTCCCCTCCTGAGACGCCGGATGGTGGACCAGAATCTCCTCGAAGCCGTACGGAAGTCTTGTTCCATGGTCTCACCGAAAAGAAACTCATTAATGGAAATCTTTTTTATCCAACTTGAGATGTGGTTCGGCTCATGACTCACGCTAAAGTCTTTGTAGCACCATTCCCTGATGATGAGGAAACCCATACGAGCCCCAGATTCAGAGAAAACCAATTAGGGTTCATTTTCACAGCATTTCTTCAAATATATCTCAAGACTCTTCACTTTTGTTCTGTGACTGTCAATGACTTTGCATCCACCCTGAGAATATTTGGCTTTATTTAGTGTTGCAGACCATGAATCCAAAATTGACCATTAACTTTTTAATTCTCATGTGGATTTCTTGCTCCTATAGAGAATTAATTTTCCATCCAGCTCATCTTGTCAGGTAATAGGGCAATTTTTTCATTTTAGTCTTGGTGCAGTCTGTTAGCAAGGCTTAAACTGAAGGTTTTCCACAGATGCTTGTATGTTAATCAAATTGTCATGTTGGACCAGTCAAAGGGTGATTATCTTGTTTCACAGTGAAGCTCTATTGTCAGACTTTGAATTCTGGCATAAATGAGGATTTTTCCCAGACTCTGAAATAGTATATTTCTGATGTAAAAGTGTTATTCTGCCAGAACATAATTATTCAGCAATCAGTACAGCTCCTGACGTTTTCTTGCAGCTTACACCCACTCTAATTATAATATTGTGGAAATCTCTTTAGTGGTTGTAACAAAATGTTGCATATGCTTTATCTTTGGAAGGAGAAGTTTCTCTTTGTAGCCATCCTTCAGTAGCTGCAGCATCAAACCTGTTAGTCAGAGGAAGACAGAAGGGTGACCTCATTGGGGCCCAGTTGGTACTCAGAGTTACCCTCTATCAATAATCATGTCGACTGCAAATTAAAACTAAGAAATAACACAAAGAATTTGCAGGAGCCGATTTAGACTTGGGACTACATTACGACAAAGCACCGCTGTAACCCACCACTGCATGGCGCATGGATATAACACAGTGTAAACAAACCGTAAACAAACATCTGTGGGAATAACGTGAAATATCCTGCTGCTGTATGTCTTCGGCTTGTTTTCACATCCTTTTGCTATACATGTAACAGGCATTTTCTTGTATTATGCCTGTACATAAAGAAATTGTGATAATCGCACGTTATTTTCGACCGCTGTGTTATATCCATGTGCCATGCAGTGGCAGGTTACAGCGGTGCTTTGTCGTTAATGTAGTCCCAAGTCTAAATCGGCTCCTGCAAATCCTTCGTGTTACTTCTTACTTTTAATTTGCAGTCAACATGATTATTGAGCTCACCAGGAATAAGTGGTATTATTATTGAGTCATTTTAATCACTTTTGCACACAAAATGCTAGTACCTGACATTCACTTCCATTGTTTATGCTAAGTTGAAGCAGACGGACGTCTGCCAGATCAGGAGAATTACTGTGCTGGTTACAAAATGTTTTTTTCTCACTTATCTAACTTTGGGGAATACGGAAATAGACCAAATTTCACTTAGAGGTGGAATATCCCTTTAACTTTATGTTTGTAGGAAAGTTTTGTTATTTTACTTTTCTACTTACTCTGTTGTGCTTGGCTTTTCCATCAGTCTTAACAACTAAATGTTCTTACGTACATGGTTTAAAGTTTTTAAAGTAAAAATAATTGCAATGAGCAGATCTGGGGGAATAATACTATCAATAAAACTGGCTGTGGAGCAATTATGCTGCCACAGCCCCATCTACTGGACACCTTTTGTTTTTGCACACACATGTAGTTATCGTCCATTTATCGTTATCGAGGTGAACTCCTCAAGATACCGTGATATTGATTTTAGGCCATATTGCCCAGCCCTATTAGATTACCATGACCAGTGTTGAGGTGCTCTCAGGGGACTCGTGACCGCTTAGGAAGCTCACTGCAAACCTTTGAAATCCCTTTAGCTTTCAAGAATTTCATTGGCAAATAAAAATCCTTTATTTCTCTTAGACTCAAGAGGTGCTGGATTTTATCACTTCCACAGATAGATTTTCTCTTGCTGTAAATGAGAGATAATAAAACAACAAACAGAGGAACTACAATCATTAAAAGGTCCGTGTTTGGATTCATCATGGTGGCAGCAATGGGAGTTTAAATCTGATGAACCTGGAAACTAAACCTGTGGCTCAGAAGAAGATCACATTAAATACTGAGCCGCACCTACTGAAAAAGAATGTCAATAAAGTTTTTAGCATCAATCATGTCCTGGTATATATTTGGTGAAGGAGATCCACTCAGAGATTATGGAAACTAACATCTGACCGCCCTGCTGGCTAACCCCTCCATCTGAATGCTAATCAAAAACAATAAAAGCAATTAGCTGTGTTAGCATAGCAACCAACCCTGGTGGCCTAGTGGTATGAGTGTCCGCCCCGGGACTGGGAGATTGGAGTTCGATTCCTGGTCAGGTCATACCAAAGACTTTGAAAAAATGGGACCCAATGCCTCCTCGCTTGACACTCAGCACTAAGGGGTTGGATTGGGGGGTTAAACCACCAAATAGTTCCCGAGCGCGGCCACAGCTGCAGCTCACCTCTCCCCACCATGGGGATGGGTCAAATGCGGAGACGTAATTTCACCAGTGTGTGATGAATACTTGGGACTTTAACAACTGAGTGCTTTTGTTTATTTAAAAAAATCTTCAGGCTTGCAGACGATTTCCTTACAGAAAGGTTGATGTGACAACAGAAACTTTTGCCTCAAGAGGATCTAAGTGGCTTAATAAAAGTCAATAACAACAAAATAACAACCAAACAGAAACAAAACTCAGCAGCTCATGTAATTTCTGCAAAATGCTACAAATCAGCTGCTATTTAATTTATAAAGTTAGCATTTTACAGTTAATTTTACCTTTATGCTGGCATATCCTGGATTACAGCTGGTTATGACAATAGCAGAAGCATCAATCATGTCCTGGTATATATTTGGTGAAGGAGATCCACACAGAGATTATGGAAACTAACATCTGACCGCCCTGCTGGCTAACCCCTCCATCTGAATGCTAATCAAAAAAATAAAAGCAATTAGCTGTGTTAGCATGCTGATCACTGTGAGGATGCAGAAACATTGAGGAGGAGACAGAGGGGTCCTGACCTTATCAAACACAGAGCCACAGCTGGCATGATCAGAATATAGAAACTGTATTGGTTTTGTGTTTTTTTTAAAGGAACACAGGAAAGAGGCTCAATAGTTTCTTTTTACATTGCAGGTAAAATAAGGCTTAATCAAAACAAATGATTAAAAGTTAAGTTTCAACAGAAAAACTGAGCCTAAACTAGAAAACACATCCACCTCTGAACCTTTTTGGCTCTGCTGACTCACATCAGAAAAATATCTCTCAAGTTCATGCTGGGGAACGATTTATAATACATGAAAAAAGAGTGAATAATTACGTTGAGGGTTCAAATGAGGGAACTTCTCCTTGTGGGTGATGTATGATAAAAGAAGAAGATGCAGTCTCTTATTCCCCAGGCTTTCCCATGTCACCCCCCCAGCTGTGCCCTCACCAGTCTGAGGATCAATCCCTGCCTGCTCGGCTGCGCTCGCATACTCCGGCCTCTTCATTAGGCCTGGCCTGTGAGAGAAGATGCTCTAATTGACAAGGGCCACTGAGAGCCAGCATCCTCGTCTGCCACTCTCTCAGAGAAGGGGTCGCCAGGCATCAGCCGCTCACACTAATCTTCCCCATTATCCTCGGCTCTACTGTGGGAGCGGGAAAAACAGCCTGCCTGGGGCTGCATATGAAGCATTCAAGCATGGCTGTTTGTGAGTGACTGTTTCGGTTTGGCTAATGGGAGCAGCTCTGATGAGAACATGTGAAAAACAACCATCTGTTGCACTGAGTGACACACTGAAAACATTGAGTGTAAAACTGATAAATGTACATTTTTCTGTGATGTTTTTCATGTAATCCAGTTTTGATGCACTTCCTGTTTTGTCAATAACAGCACTGATACGATCGTAAGGAGCTTCTGTAGCTAACATCCAGTGTATCTGCTGCATCAGTCTCACTGCGGAGGACAGTGTGCTCACCCTCATTTACAGCGACTGTGGGGATTCACACCACTCACATGTCCAATTTCAGCCTTTAATTGTTATGATTGAACATTTAATTTAGGAATTAATGCAATCTGCAGCTTGGCAATGATCATCGGCAGGGTCACTAATAGTCTTGACGGCTGGAGAGAGAAACCCTTCCCTTTAACGCTGCTGAATGCTCCAGCTCAGTTATAAGCTTCATTTCCAAACCAGTAGTGTAATTCCTGAGAGGAACACTTCTTGGATCATTGTGGGTATGTTCAAATTCCTATGTGTGTAACTTTATGCAACATGTTTCTTAGCTGTTTTATTAATAAAACCACATCCTGTCAGAAGCTGAGTAAGTTATACGTGACCATTCCACTAAGATTCACCATTAAAAAACTGTATTAATACCAATGACTGTAGAAATAATGGATGAACCCTCCACTCCGCCACCCGTAGGTTTCTGAAGAGCTGAATTGAAGCCCAGTGGGCGGTTCCTACCAGCGCCATATTGGCCAAGTCATGCGTATCGTCACTCCAGAAAAATATGAAAATGGAGCAGCTGTGAGGGTGGGGGCAGATGATTGACACACAACAAACTCAGATGTGTTTTGCCTGATAGCAGAAAAAACAGCCATAACAAAATGAAGTGTGTTGACTCAAACGTCAGTGGTGTTTTTTCTCCTGCGCACTTTTGTCTCTTGCAAATGTATGCATTGCATTTATGGCATGTTATGCTTGTTTTGATATCTTTTGGTGCATACAGACTGCACCTCTTCCTCGTATCTTGCTTCTTGCTCCTGGCGTTGTTGAATGTGCGATGCCAGCAAGGCTTTCCACAACTCTTCCAGAAATAGCCTTCTCTTGAAAAATATTGATGGTCTTGTATCTCGATTGTCAAAGCAAATCACGCCGTGACCATGTGGAATTTTTGGAGTGACGTGGAGGCTCAGAAAATAGTCCGACCAGACTCTACATCCCTTCAACTGGTGGTAGATTTGTTTCTGGATCTATACACACCAGATAAAATCAAAATACCCACGTATATGTTGAAATCTTGGTGGTCAGAGGGGCCGATGGCGCAATGATGCAGCCTCGCCTCTGTCAGACTGCCCCAGGGCGGCTGTGGCTACTCAGTAGCTTACCATCATCAGCAGTGTGTGAATGTGTGAGTGCATGCAGCGTCTTTGAGTGTCCTAACAAAGCGCTATATAAGTTCGATGAATTATTATTATTATTATTATTATTATTAATAAATCTGACCTCTTTTATAAAACAATGCTGCCAATTTGCTGCACCGCCAAGGCGGCATCTGGGAGCCTAGGATTTAAAAAACTCCAAATTTTCAACGTTCTATCAATCACATGTTTGCATTTCAGGCAAATGTTCTGACAACAGAAAATAAAAGACC
>SSNS01000320.1:80000-206151 GCA_006937985.1 Aphyosemion australe | reverse complement strand
CCCCCCCCCCCCCCCCCCCCCCCGTTCCTCCCATTGGTGGTTCTAGGGATGGGGCCAAATTGGCATTGGCCCCTGCTGAAATCTGATTGGCCCCTGTCCTGTCACTCATCTGTCTTTTGCAGGATGATCAGATGGCAGATGCAATTCCAAGTTCAAACACTTGTGACGCTAATGAGTCAAAAGGGAATTTGGGTTTTTTGTTTCACTTACAAATTTTAAACGGATACTATTAACAAATACAATGCTGAGATTTCTCTAAGGCTGTGTGTTTGTATTTTGTCTATGTATAGTAAAAATACATGTACCGTAAATCCTCTAATACAGGCCCGGGCCTTTATTTACTCAAGCGCATCCTGGTTCCGGCCTTTATTGGAAGGAGGCCAGAATTAGAGGCAGGCCTATATTTCAATTTGAGCAAAATAAACTACCAGTAGAATGAATAAAAACAAGATTTTGTGTCTATTTGAGCGGTGACTGAAGTCTCACATGCAAATCAAAAGTGATGATTGCTGAGTTTCACTCAGGTGACCCTGCCGCCGCGCTGAACTCAAATAGTGGACAGGAAGTGTTTTGCTCTACTATAAAACACAGCGTGACGGATGAAAGTGAGTGTTCTAAATGTGCTGGCACAGACGTGATATCTTCCTTTAGGTTAACTCATTTCATTTTAAAAGTCGGACTTATAACTAACGTTTTATGCCTTTTTAAATCCACATTTCTGGTACATTTGTTTGATTTTATATTTTTATTAAGGTACCGGTATTAATGCCACGTTACAACACTGAGCTAACTGCTAAAAACATTAGCACTCTGAAAGCTATTTGCGGTGAGGACACGTGAAAACAGTATCAAACTGTTTACCTGCTGTTTTTGTAGCTGCGTTTCTAAATTACTGTGAGGTTATGGGGCCTGTGTTCATAAATCCTGCCAGTAGGTGGCAGTGTGACTCTTTGGAATATGTGTTGCTTGGATGTGCCTGATCTCCGCCTGAGTAAAAACGAAAGTAAAAAACTGTTCCCTGAAGTAGTTGCCTGCTAGTCTGTTTTTGCGATACAACAAACAATAAAACGCCATAAAAACCTTTAGTAAGCCCTTACCTTTGATGAAGTGATCACTGCAAACTAGCATTATCCGTTCTGTTTCTGCTCATCTTGCAGCCGGAGATTATGATCCACTAGTCCGCCGTTACCGTAAAACGTGGAATGCGTGCGCCTCAAAAAATCGAGTGAGGGCTCACTTTACCGTCGAACTCCGGACAAAAACCACACGTTTCTAATAGTAGCCCCGGCCACTATTAGAGACCGGCCTTTATTTACCCCCGCTGACAGCGAGACCGGCTAATATAGGAGACCCGGCCGGTAATGGAGTACAGGCCAATATTAGAGGATTTACGGTAAATGTATGTAAAATTACATTGAAATACTTTAAAACCAGGGTAAAGACGGTTAAAGATTTTGAGCTAATAATTGCCCCTCTATAAGTATTGTGGCCCCTTGATGGCCCCATAGTCAGGAAAATCTTAGATCCACCACTGGTACCTACAGCTCTTGTTTTAAGTTTTACCAGGATGCCAGGGACTCTTCAGTTTTAGAAAACGTTTGAAGGAGACTGTTTTCATCATCTGCATCCATGACAGGTCAGATGTGGAGTTCAAATCACCAAAATGAGCTGAACATTAAAGATGTAAAAGCAGAGTCTAGAATTTGATAGATTCACAGCAGAACCACCTGCCCTCACTTGTATGCCTGCGCCAATGCTGCCACCTAGTGGAGAAATCATTAACACAAATTTAATTCAGATATAAACATTCTGCCTCTAATTGTTGACATTCTTCCCTGCATTTTAAATAAATCCTAGAAATACAGTTGGTGTGGGTTCAGTTATAGCTGCAGAAACAATAACTTCATCAAAACATGCACAGAAATCAAGAGTAGCATTTTTAAGCGACAGCACACACTGTACTGATAATTAAATACATTTAAATTATTTTAATCTTTAATGTAACAGTATTAGTGGTCTGTAAATTAAAAATGAATCATTATAGCAAAACTTATGATGATATTTTTGATTTAAACTCCTGTTGAGCCTTACAAAGACAACAAATGGCAGCAGTAGATGGATGTCATGTTTCCATAGCTACTGAGGCTCTGAGGGAGAAACCTCACACTTATCACTTTGGCTTGCAACATTTCTCTTCATTATAAAAACCAAGCAGGTGGGCAGAGAGACTGGGAGAAAGCTAAATTAAGTGTCCTGTTTCTTTGCCATATGTTGACCATTTTGCATCTTCACCTCTGACCACTGACAGCCACAACTTTATGACATGAAGCTGTATAGTACAAATGAGCAAGATGTCAACTCAGTGATCCGTCTCATCAGGGTTACAGCAAACACAATGGAATGTCATCCGGACAGGAAACTTGTGGTCGAGAGAAATCCATGAGAAGCAAGGTGATCATAACTGAAGGCAAAGATAAACACATTGTGAGACCCCCTAAGGAATGACAATCTTGATGAGGCTGCAAGAAAGTCAGCCACAAACCTCCAAGAAGTTCTGAAGAGCCAGCTGAATGGTAGGAACAAAGTCCATCAACACATATTTCCCGCCTGTTATCAGATACCCATGATCAGATAATGGAACTACATATTTGAGCTATTTAACCAATTGGAATAGAACATTTACCCTCCTTTTGTCAGTGAAGCTGAAATAACATTCCTAAACTTTGTTTATGACTTCTTGGGAATAATAATATTAAGGATGAGAAATAGGAGGAGGAGTAGAAGCAGAAGAGGGAGCTAAGATGGAGGGCAATGGCTGCCCTCTGCTGGCTAAAATCTGGAACTACTGGTTACTTGATGTTGTTACAGTAACTTATGTTGTCTTGTTCTGTCGTTATTCCGGCTGTGTTGTTACCTGATGTCGTCTGACTATGCCATTAAAACCCGTCTTCACGTTATCTCATCTCTGTTGTCTGGCTGTTTTTAGCCTATGCCATTAGGATAAAGACATTTCTAAACAAGAGTGATAATACATTAGAGGACATTACAGCAATACAGAACAATTTAATAAAACAAACAATGGTAATAAAAGCAAGTCTATTAAGAAACTCATCTTCATTATTAAGGCACTCAAATGGCATATACATGTTCAGGATAACAAATTCCTTCTCATTTTGTTTAAGGTGTATAGCTATACACCAGTCCACATCAAGCCTCATCACATTTAAATATGGGTCTAATTTATTTTTCCAAAGTATTGCAACAGCAACACCACCTGGTATTCTCCCCTTTATTACTCCATCTCCAGTGTCAGTAGCTGACTCTCCAGCCCCATGAAAATGATTATTAATGGAATTTAAACCTTTTAGATCCTGTTTCATTAAAAAGGGTTCCTGTAAGCACAGAACATCTCACTGATCCAGCAGGTGGTCCACAACAAATCTGTGACTCCTGTCTTCCACACTCTGGCCCAGCCTCAGACCACGGCAGTTATATGAAATAAACCTTAGAATCATTTATCCAGAGTTAAGCTGCTGTATCCTGGGCTGCCTGGGACTCATTTATTAGACCACCAGGGACAGAACTGTATGGTGACCCCAAGGTTCCACCCTTGCGTGGTTCAAAAAATCTCAGTACATAGGCCCCCTCAGGCCAGATCTCCAGTTGTACATCTCACAAACTTCACGGCATTCAGCAGACACTTTGAATGAAGAGTATCTGCTGTTTGCTTTTTTTTGGCACATAACCTCACTGCCCAGTTTGTCCTTCAGGTAGATGCATAACATTTCTTCATCCAGATCAAGTGAGAATCTAGAAACAAAGACCTCACCAGTCTAGTCTTCACCATTTTAATGTTTCCTGCAGCTCCAGTGCCAACCACAGTGATGTTTTTTCCAGACTTCTCCTTCGATGCCCGCGCTGTAGGGTTTTTCACATTAACAGGTAGATTTGTGTTACCTGTTGCCTTTTGTGTGTGTGAAAGAAATTTGAATGAACAATCAAACTTGTTTTTTATTAAAATATAAAATGTATTCATTTTTATTTTAATTATCATGCCATACCATTAAAAAAAACGTAATAAAATTTGATTTTTTTTAGTTGGTTGAACAACTTCCACAGTAGAAATAAATGCACTGGAGACGATGGAGACCCATCCAAGATGGCGGCCCGCTGCTACACCGGCAGTGACAGTCCACGGTGCGTCTGCACGTTTATGATGTCTGTGGTTTTTGTGGAGGTGAGAGTACGCTCTCTGACTGACCCAATAGTATAACGCTGCAGACCCGGAGACGCCAGTTTCAGGCCGACACCACTTTCAGGCCGACGCCATTTTCAGGCTTCTACCCTTTTCGAGACAGCGACCTCTAACGGACAGATGTTTAATTGCAACCATACCAGGTTCAGGCCAATATGCCTTATGTGCCTGTATGCCTCGAGCAGGTGCTCCCCTGTGACGCTCTCATGGATACCGGCTCAGACTACACTCTCATGTCTTGTTCTCTTCTTGACCGCTTCTACCTAGCCTATGGGGGGGGTCGACCTCCAGAACTCATTTCTTGTGCGTTGAACATCCGCTCATATGCTCCTGGTGACACGACCTTGTCATTTGTGTCTCTTCTTCACGTTACTGTCGGTCCTATCATGGTGAAACACCCTGTGTACATTTCTGATCTTGATTGCATTCCTTTAGTCATTGGAAATGATCTGTTGGACCGCCTGGTCCCTATTATCAACCTAGAGGGGGGCGAACTGTGGGCATGTGTTGAACACCCCGTGCCCGTTGAGCTCCCTCGTGACCTTGCCCTTTGCTGTCTTGCGGTCGGTGGTCCTGAGCTTGGGAAAACAACAGGCTCCCAGCCAAGCTCAGCCCCTCCAGATCCGCTGCCTCAGCATCTTTCAGAACCGCCTTCCGACATCCTCTCACACATTGTGCGAGCCGTGGAGCAGGCGAATGCTCTCAGGAACGAGGTTGAGCGTGACAAACTACGTCGTCCTTCTGAAATACCAGAACTCTCTTTCAGTCGACTCCCTTGACTGTGGGTTGACCACGATCCATGAGGTGAGAATTCCTACACCTCCACATGTGCCGCCGACCTTTGTGCGTCAATACAAGATTCCCCTGGCATCCTATGGACCTGTCCAGGAAATCATTGACAGCCTCTTGGAAAAGGGTATCATTCGACCCTGTAACAGCACCTACTCGGCTCTGGTGTGGCCGGTGAGGAAACCTAATGGTAAGTGGCATCTAACTATTGACTACAGGAAACTTAAACAGGTTCCATTGTCTCGGTGGCCAATGGCCCGCTTGAAGCAGGAACTTCGAAGGTGCGAGACGCTAAATTCTTTTCCTCTCTTGACATCGCTTCTGGATTCTGGACGGTTCCTGTCCATGCGGCTGACCAACATAAATTAGCCTTCACCTTTGCCAATCGCTTAATACACCATCACGCGGTGTCCATTTGGCTACTCGAACTCACCCTCTGAGTTCAACATCTTCTTGGACAAAGCTTGCCCCGATGCTCGGGAGCGGGGTACTATCCTCTATGTCAATGATATTCTCATCTGTCAACCGACTTTGGACGACCACCTGTCCGAGCTGGACCATGTCATGGGTCAGCTCACAGCGGCAGGTGCAAAGATCTCCCTCGCCAAGGGTCAGTGGTGCAGGTTGAACGTTCAGTTCGTGGGCCTCCT
Source organism: Aphyosemion australe (assembly GCA_006937985.1). Taxonomy (NCBI): domain Eukaryota; kingdom Metazoa; phylum Chordata; class Actinopteri; order Cyprinodontiformes; family Nothobranchiidae; genus Aphyosemion; species Aphyosemion australe. Next base: position 200,457 of record SSNS01000320.1, on the reverse strand, counting down.
TGTGGGTCCACAGTTAGTGCAGCCTCAACATGGTAGAGTCCAGGGCATCGCCACCATTAAACTCCCACAGAATGTCTCTGAACTTCGGAGTTTTCTGGGTGTGTGCAACTACTCCCGCCAGTTTGTTGAGAACTATGCTGAACTGGCGAGACCTCTGACTGCCTTGCTGAAAAAGTATGTGCCTTTCGAGTGGACTGAGCAGCAACAGCAGTCCATAGATCCCTTGAAGGCTGCGTTGTGCTCAGCTCCGTGCCTGGCGCTCCCTGATTATGACAAGGTGTTCCATCTTGAGGTCGGGTTCTCCACCTACTGTTTGAGTGCCGGTCTGTACCAAATGTATGACTGCGACAGGCGTGTCGTAGCCTACGCGAGTAAGATCTTGTCCGGTCCTGAGTTGAAGTACTCTGACTGTGAAAAAGCTTTACTAGCCACTACGTGGGCTGTTAAACACTTTTCTAACTATGTTGGAGGACAGAAAATAATTGTTGAGACTCAACATCAGCCTGTGACCTTCTTGAAGAGTCAACGCATCAGGGATGGTGTGGTGACCAACTCACGCATTGCGTCATGGCTGTTAGCTCTTCAGAGCTTTGACATTGAGGTGCGCTACACTCAGAACTGCCGCAGCCCTCTGGGCATGGGTCTGGCTGCATGCCAATACTGCTCGGATGACACGTCCGCGTCAGTCGTGCCAGCTAACCCTCCCCACACCCTACTGAACCCCAATCACCTCTATTTTGACCAAGCTCTCTGTGAGGGCATGCCAACTTTGTATGTTGACGGCAGTTCCTTTCGGCACGGTGCTGAACTGAGTTCAGGCGTGGGTGTCGTCTGGCTGACTGTCGACCAGAAAGACTCTTGGTTCTACCAGTTGGGTCCCCAGACCTCACAGTTTGCAGAAGTAGCTGGGATCTTGATAGTTCTGCAGCTTCCTGCCGATCGCGGTGTACGTGAGCTGGTGATTTGCTCCGACTCAGACTTCGCCCGGCTCAGCTTCACATGCCATTTGCCTTCTTGGAAGAGTAACGGGTTCTTGACCTCCAATCGGAAGCCCGTTAAACATAGAGACATTTTCATGGCGTGTGACGCCTTGGTGACTTCACTTGACATGCAGATCTACTGGCGTAAGGTCAAAGGTCACTCCCGTGCGCCTGGACGTGACAAGGAAATTAACGACCTTGCAGACTCACTAGCCAAACAAGGTGCAGCCGGTGGTACCTCTTGGTCCTTCGGCCCCTTGTGGCTCCTTGATGATGTTCTTTCCTCGTCAGACCCACCCCACGTGTGTTGTGACTCAGGCTCAGGCCGCTAATGCATCCGCCCCTCTACCATCAGATGGGTTTGTGTCTGTTGAGCCAGCCTTTTCTGACAATGACCTTGTCAGCCTCCAGTCCCAGGACCCTGCTATCAGCAGGATGGTCCATACCTTTCTGATCCTGCGGCTCACTTACCTTCTTCCGCCGAGCTTGACTCCATTCCTGAGCTCTGTGCTCCCTTTCGTGTTCGGGTCACGCTGAGAATGGTTAAGGGGGTGCTGATGCACGTTTCTAAGCCTCCGGCGTCGCCTGTCCTTGTGGTTCCTCCAACCCTAAGGGGGGGGTATGATCGCGCAAGCTCATGACTTTCCTTCGGCTGGACACAAAGGTGTCAAGGCCATGTTCGGTGCCCTGAGCCAGGTTGCTTTCTGGCCAGGGATGCGTAGAGACATCTCAGACTACATCCAGAGCTGTTTGGTTTGTGGTCAATTTCAGCCCTCAAATCCCATCCACAGAGCTCCTCTGCAGAGCAGGGGACCATCTTCGCCCTGGTCTGACCTGCAGTTCGATTGGGTGGGGCCCCTGACCAAGTCCAGCAGGGGTAACAAATCTTGACCGTGACCTGTGCATTCACCAAGTGGGTTGAATGTTTACCAGCACCTAACGACACAGCACAAATGACTGCCATTCTTTTGATGAATCACATCTTCTCCTGGTTCGGTCTCCCCACACGGGTTAACTCTGACAGGGGTACTAATTTCACTTCGGACATGATGGGACACCTCTGGAAAATGTTGGGTGTTAAGGCCAATTTCCACATTGGTTACCGACCCCAGTCCTCCGGTCAGGTTGAATGGATGAACCGTACCTTTGTCAGTATTTTAAAGAAATACGTGTCAGCTAATCACAGAGATTGGGATATGAAGCTCCCATTAGTCCTGATTGCTATTAGGGCTACTCTTCATGAGTCTACTGGTGTCTCCCCATTCGAGATGATGACAGGTAGACAGATGACCCTTCCGATCCACTTGCTATATCAGTCAGTTGAAACCAGTGCTGCTCCGGCTTGCACTAACGATCGGTACTTGCAAGACTTAAAGAACCATCTGCCTGCAGCTTTTTCTTTTGTTCAGATGAATCTGGGGAAATCAGCTGAGGGCAGAAAGGCTTACTATGATCAGAAGGCCTCACATGCTGAACTTCATGTAGGTGATACGGCCTGGTATTACAACTTTGCTCCACAGTCCGGTCGTACAAAGGTCAACACTGGGAAACTGGCTAAGAACTTTTTGCCAAATTGGTCGAGTCCATACCTAATCACTGATAAGATCTCTCCGGTCGTGTATCAGATCAAAATCTCCAAAGGCCACAAAGATCCTGTGTACAAATGGGTCCACATGAACCAGATTCAGCCTCATAAAGGGTCCACAGACTCTGAGGGGGACACCACCCCTAAATGAGATTACTCCACTTGACTTAGAACAAAGGGGGGGTGACGTGCCGTCCGCTCTCCCTCTGTTCTCTATCTCCGGTTACCCATGTTCTGTTCGTGTGTGTGCATGGGTGTTATTCATGTCAAACCGTAATGTACAGACTTGGTTGGTTGTGATGTTGTCATGCTGTGGGTTTCTGAAGATCTGTGATGACAACTGATTTCATGACTGCTACAGAGTAGTTATGATGAATCCAAATTCATTTTCTTTTTATTATTTAAAATTCTTAGAGATAGTTTTAAGTTTGATTTTGGTAATCTTTTTGATGGCCTGATTCATGTTTAATTTATGTTCTCTGATAGTCCTTTGTGTAACATACACATATAGGTTTTAATACTAACATTGGGTTGCTTTTAATTCTAACATTGTGTATTTTCTAACACCTCTCTTCTTGGATTTTCTCCTTACATTTTATTCCACTACTGACATGTATTAGTTTTACACACTTCCTTTTATATATTTTATATATAGCCACTGATCTTTTTATCTGCTCTTCCTTAGTTGCACTTACACTTAAACATAAACGTTACTCCTACTGTAGGTTTTTGTTTACATTGTTTATTTGTTTATTTTTGCACGTTTTACATACATTCAGTTTAATATTTCTACACCCTTCAGTATTCTCCATAACATACACTTAGCGTTAAAATACACATAACACAAATAGTGTACAAATAGTTTTTTTTTGCTTTGTTCTTTTCCATTCTGACATCAGTGGTGGGGTATGTGAACCTGATACCTGTGTGTGTCCTTTTTCACGATGTGCTGAGTCTACCAGTGGTCCTCGTTGGCTGATGACAACATCACTGCCTGCTCCGTCCATCTCCTGGCATCGGCTGCTCTCCTGCTCAGGTGTCCTGGTCTTCTCGCTGGGGGGGTTCCTGTCTCCTGGCTTCCTTCCGGCTTTGCAGTGGTTCGCCTGGTCCCGGCCTGCTTCTTTGCCTGGTCCTGGCCTGCGTCTCCTCCTGACTCTGGTTTGCTGCTCTAATACAATTTGATGGCTGCTGATTGCAAGTTGTGTTGACTGTTTTGCTGAGCGAGATTTGCTTCCCTCACTCCTGCTGCTTTGGAGCCTTGGAACTGACTTTGTCTCCCTCTGCTGAGTCCACAGGGCCTATTGGTTGGTCATACGTCTCAGGGTCTTCTGCCCGTGACCCCATGACCTTGGAAGGGGGGGGGGGGATGTAACGACATGGTCCCATGGTTTTTCTCCTAAAATGAACTGTGTTGTAAGCTCATTTCCTGATCTGGATGTTCTGTCACCCTACCAGCAGTCAGTTGTTCGTAGTCTGGGGGTGATACTTGACTCAGAACTTAAGTTTGATGCTCACATTAACATGGTGGTGAGATCTTGCTTCTTCCACCTCCGACGCCTAGCTAAAATCAAGCCCATGTTTTCTTGCCAGCACTTTGAATCTGTACTACATGCTTTTGTTCTATCAAAAAAGTGACTATTGTAATGCACTTTACGCTGGTCTGAGTCAAGCAGCGCTAAGGCGATTACAATTTGTTCAAAATTCAGCAGCGCGACTGCTGACAGGGGCACGGAAAATGGAGCATATCACCCCTGTATTGGCCTCACTGCACTGGCTTCCTGTGGCCTTTCGAATTAAGTTTAAGATTCTGCTGCATGTCTTTCGGGCTTTACATGGTAGTGCTCCTCCTTACCTGACTGCTTTATTAAAACGTCATGCTCCTTCACGATATATATATAATAATAATAATACAGTAGGATGAACTCTTTGCCTTACCACTCCTTCTGTGGTTCGTTGATCACAAGGAGAATCTTAAACTTCTTGGGTGTCATGGAAGAAGAAGAGGAAGACAGGTTGGAGACCTGAGACATCAGAGCAAAGAGGAGCTCCAAGACCTACTGCTCCGACAGGAGAAAATTCTTTCAAACAAAAGGCTGTTGCAGACTCTTCCAGACAAGATCAAAGACTTTGTGGAGAAAGTTCTCTGGAACTAGCCTGGCAAGCCATCCTATACATGTGAATATATAGTCTGGCCATGAACTATTGACGGCTCTCAGTCGTGAGGCGGGATCTACGGTTGTCTTTCAAACTGTCTGCACGCAATTGGATAGCGCTAGGACCAATCAGAGTAACGAACAACGTGACGTAATCACAGCGACGGAAAGAAGAGGGAGGCAGCAATGGCGTCTAACATCAATGATTTCTGTCGTTTTGTATAAAAACATGTGAATATCAGGTGTACTGGGACATTGCACTACTTTGTTTGATAAAAATAAGAAGCTGCTAAGTATAGCCGACATACTTACGCACGTTGGAGTCTAAATAATCCAATGTTGATGACAAAGCCGTTTCAAACGAACGTGGTTCCTGCGCTGCCGCCATTGTTGTTTGTGTTCGCGGCCGCAGCTCTGACATCATCGGCTACTCCCGATCTGTGATTGGCCCACAATATAGAGCGCTGTGATTGGCCCAACCAAAACTATAGCGAGCTGTGATTGGACAGCCACAGCAGTGGATTGGGCTGCGAGGGTTCCTATGAAGCGTGCCTAGACCAAACTCTGCAAAGCAAGAATTTGGTTCACTAGGCTACAATAATCCAGTAACCATGTGATTATTTCATAAAACCTTAAATATGCCATTTACTCTGTAAACCACTTTTTTTTCACCAATAGATAATCCTTGAATGTCTTTAGTTACTTCCTCGTTTCCTTCACTCCCATTTGGCCTCACTCTAATTCCCACCTTCATTTTCTGCTACTCATGCTCCAGAACCTTCCATCAGTGACCCCAAAGTAATTAAGCTAAAACACTGATGGGTGGGTGGGTCATAAATAAACAACTGTAAGTGATATTAAACTATCGGAGAAAGCGTTGGCAGGGGGAAACACGCCGTCAGGACTTTTTAAATGAACGCAGCACTTCTGACTGCTCACAGTTTATCTGCTGGCAAATGATCATGATGATCAAAGGCCTTTTTAGGATTTACTGACAATTATTGAGTCTTGTAAAAACCCATGTAAGTATCTGTGGATGCTGATGAGAAAAAGTATATATATACTTTTTCTCATCAGCATCCATATATATATATATATATACATATGTATAGATATAGATATCAGGCAGGGCATTATAGCTGAATCTTTAACCTGTGAGAGTAAACCTGTAAGGCTTGTGTTCGGCACTCAGACATCAATTCTGATTGCTTTACAGCTGGACAGGACAAACAAAAAAATAAAAGAACCGCTGTAAGGGCAGCACCAAAGTCCGGACCAGGCTTGTCTCTCATGGGAGTCAAACACTGAATTCTGCTGTAACAGCTGAACATGGAGCTGCACTTTATCTGGGGGAGTATTGTGGTTGTAAAACAGCTGTTGGTGCTTCTAGTCTTTGAAGACAACTCAGTCAATTAGCCTTGTGTATTTTAATAATTATCTTTTTTGTGTTTGTTAAAATGTCTGCTGTAAAGCAGAAGGTTCTGATGTAAAACCATTTAGCTGCAAAGAAATTCACCAACAGACTCAAATGATCTCCCCCAAAATAGCAAAGGCGGTGGCAGGAGCCAACCAGTCATCCTTCCTGCAGCGAACCCATTAACATCCTAATGAGTCTGTGGCCATTTTTGGAGACTGGAAAAATAACTCATGCTCATTTCTGAATCTAAATAATTAAAAAGATGAAGAAAAATGAAGCTTCTAAGACTAAATCGTATTATTTTTTAAATATTACTGTGCTCCTACTTGCCATATGTAACATGTTGATTCTAAATAGGGTTAAAATAGAAAACCATTTTAAAAATAAATATACTACTATATGAAAGTAGCAGACAGAGAAAGGCGAAGAGATAAAAGTTGACATACCCATTCATTAGAAGAAGGGTGTAGGTGGTAGCATGCTAAGTTAGTTTTGTTGCATGTGTTAGATTTTCTGTCGATGTGTTGAATTAAATGATGAGAAACTTCATTATTAAACAAATCTGGAGGCTGTTGCAAAAGTCAGGAGCACAATCAACTGATCTCACGTTTCATCCGCCGCTACTAGAGACCCTGGTATCTACTGCAGCACCATATTAGAAAAAATAATCATATGTTGACATCATTCTACAGTAGAATACTAGTATTACGATGCTTTTCTATAATCATGTAGTTAGTCTGACTGGCATTGCTGTAGTGTGATGTCATCGGCAGGTACAGGACCCCAAGCAGATCTGGCACCTACACCGGCACTCCACAAGGATGTGTCATGAGCTCCCTCCTGTTCACACTACTCAGGATTGTTCTGCTCAAGAGCGAGGTTGAGGAGCTTGTTGGCTGGTGTGCAGCAAACAAACTGACTGTCAATGTGGTCAAAAGATGGTGGTGGACATCAGAAGGAGAGCAAATCCTTGGTAGAGGAGAGAGGTCATTTACACAAGCAGAACCAGAATCAGAACACATGGTACCAACGGTACCATAGAGGGCCAAAAGGTTTGCTTTCCTGTCTTCTTGGTGTCACTTTAAACCTTCATGTTCACATCTGACAGACCAGAATTCTCAACCATCTCATCATTCTGTATTTTTTCTTGGTTCCTTTAGGGGTGTACACAGAGACCTGTTGATGAATGATCCCGTGTTATTTATGGTGCTGTAGTCTGCACAGGTAAGTATGAGATCAGTGTTGTGAGCAGGCAGTAGCTCTCTATCACGCTGTCCCTAGTGGAGCGTCACTCAGCCTTTAGACAGCATCTGATGGATTTTCACAAAGCTTGGACCGCTCCGACAGACCAGTCAGGCCTAGATTTAGAGATTGCTTCCCCGCAAAAGATAGAGCATCCAGCTGGAATTCTGCTCCACTTTAGCTAATTACAGCTTCAATAACAATTAATGATGTTGGTGAAGAGCTATAGAAACAGCTGCTCCAGTGGAGGTCCTTTGGAAATTACAGTTGCAATATTTCATTGGATATGGCTTATTTACACTTCTAACATACACGTGCTACACAATCAAAGCATCAGGTGTGTGTGTGTGTGTGTTGCACAATGATCTTGTCACAAAAAGCCTTTAGGAAAGAATAAAAATGATGATCTTTTTGAAGCTTGAGCCTGAAGAACATGGTTCTTTCTCTCCTCACATTTTTGTGAATCTCCACTAATGCTAAGAGTTTTGGCAAGTCAGGTGATAAATCCTGGGCTATTATGGGAGTCTGTATGTGTATGCATGTGTTGGGGTGTAAATATGAAACAAGTTGTTGTTAGAGGTTCCACACAACAGCTTTCTCAGGCATCTTTTTAGAAGTCTCAGTACATCACAGATACACCTGTCTTTTTCCCTCCATATAAAACTGTATTTATTCCAGGGTTTATTAATCGATTTCTAAAGGATCATGGTAGTTTTCTCTAACAGTACTCTATTTGCTAGAAATACAACAAGCACCAGCTTTTCCATATAAACCCCATCATCATTTGGATCTACATCTGTGATAACCTAAGCTATAACAGAGGCAGACGCTTATTTTGACGAGCAGTTAAGAGCTTTATTTTGAAACGTCTGTCACCTTGCACTCTGATTGGCTACCTTATTGTTCAACAGGCAGCACATATGTTTAATTTACCAGCTCCAGTGGCTTAGTGGTATGAGTGTCTGCCCTGAGACTGGGAGATTGGGGTTCAAATCCTGGCCAGGTCATACCAAAGACTTTGAAAAAAATGGGACCCAATTCCTCTTTGCTTGACACTCAGCATTAAGGGGTTGGATCAGGGGGTTAAACCACCAAATAGTTCCCAAGCTGCAGCTCACTGCTCCAAACAGGGATGGGTCAAATGTGGAGATGTAATTTCACCATTGTGTGATGATGGCTTGGGACTTTAACTTTATCATCCCAACGAGCTCCCAAGCAGACCAGAGCACTTTAAGCACACCACACACAGCAGGAATATCTGATAAGATTATCTTTGATTATCTAAGATTGTTGAAAGGGGACAATCAGGTCCAAATTCTGAATAATCATGTTACCGTGTGGCACGGGCATGGGTGAGTTATTTGCAGTTTGGGGCTAAAGTCTCCTGCTCTGACTGCAGCAGGGAAAAGAAACTGAGACCAAGACTGTCTGTGAGAGAACGATACACGCTTTAGTAGAGTCTGCTTCTTTACCACTCCCTATGGTTGTGTAATTAGAGATGACATGACGTCTGCATTTATTTTTGGGGGCTGCTTTGATAAAATGAAAGAAAGATAAACCAGTGACCCAGATTCTGCTGAGTCACCAGTTGCCATGGTTATTTCCACCTTTTTAGGTAGCAAAGAGGGGAGAGGCTGCACACAGCAGCACTTCAGGCACGAAGACAAACAAATTAAAAAGGAAGCTGTAGACAAACAGTTGCTATCAGACTGAGCGGTAGACTGCGGAGGTCCCAGTTTGCAATTTCTGTTTCATATGCCAGAGAAATTACAAGGATGTGTGAACTCTGGGAATTTGACACAGCAGGTAGAAGTAGAGAAAAATGTCTACATTTTGATGCACACGTTTAAAGGAACTAGAGGCAGGATCTTTAAAAAATCTGTAAAAAATTAAACATGTATGTTCATTTTTTCAAAGCTAATGGGTGATGAAGCGTTATAAACCAAAAAGAATGAGGCCCCCCATGTATCGTTCCATTTTCTTGAACAGGCTGTTTGCTGCAAAATGCGCTGCAGTTCGGTCACGAATTTCCCGCGCTGCCCTACGGATGTGGCGTCAATTGACACTGCTTGCGCGTTCACGACAGCTTCAAAACAGAAAGAAAATGTGTTCGACACTGCAGATCGGTAGGTGGAGCTATTGCACCGTAAGTTGCTTAAGGATGCTGCCATGGCTCATTTCCTAGTGAGCAGGTAAGAAACATTATAGGTTGTGTTTAGAGATGATATGACAATGATCTGACCTCACCGATGACTCAGAGAGAGCTAGTGTGCAGTAGCATTAGCTGTGATAGTAGCATTAGCTGTGATCAGGGCTGCAGCGTGGATTGCTTTGCCGCAATATTGTCCGTGAGAGCGGCGGGGAGTTGCCTTTTCAGCGTGAGATATTGGAGGTGTGGCGTGAGAGCGTGTGAAGAGGGTCAGGTAATGGTATTTTTGTGTTTGTGTAACATAGCCGTATGTGCACGCTCCCGTGCTGGGCTGCAGTTACTCGCAGAGCCGGGCGCGTCGCTCGTGAGCATCGTTTATTTTTTCCTGCCTCTAGTTCCTTTAAAACGTATGATTGTGAAAATTAGTACGTTTTTAACAACGTTCCTGAAAGTTTAACGACTTAATCACACTATGTTAAATATCTCTTTTGACTGTAAAGTCTAACTTTTACTTCTTTTTTAAACCTGAGCTCCACAGAGCAGTACTTTATTCATTTAGCCAAAATCCCATTGCTATGTGGATGGGAAGCGGTCAGATTGTGCTGATTATGTCTACGCTGCGCTGCCACTGCAGCACTAAACTGCAGGAGTAGTGAAACAAAACTTGGGACAGAAACTGAAGATAAACAGACACACAGTGTGTTTCAGTGCTGTTGCATTGGCACCCTTTCCACACTCACAGTCCTCTTGTGTACTTGTGAACCATAGTGTAAACACCCAGTCCAAACTAAATTCCCATTTAAAGCAATAATCACAGTGTTTATTAATGTGGTGGAGTGATGATCAAACAATGTTCTGCTTCATCCTACATGGATGTTGTCATAAACTTAGTGACAAATTAGGAACACGACACCTGGACTTTGACATCACGTAAAGAATAATAAATAACAAAGTATATTATGCTTTACATTTAAGCAGTTAACTTAACTTGGTTGAATGAGATGGTGTGTCGATCTCCTCAGTAAACGTCCAGTAGACCCACCCCTCTCTGGGCGATCGAAGGTACAGTATTTCCTTTAAAATCTATATTTTAATGAAAAAGTAATCAAATATTTATTTTGACGGGCACAACACTGGGTTTATGTTTACATCTACCAGCCAATAGAGGGTGCCATTGCTGGTTTCCAAATACGGTAAACAGTTCGCTCGGCTCAGCGCCTCCTCAGAAGAGGAGCGACCATAAAAGATCTAAAACAGAGTGAGTTTAGGTGAAGCCTACAACAGATGGACCCAAATAAAAATGTTTCACGGCATCAAAACTCATGTGGAAATGACATATTTTCTCATGAATAGGTAAGCTGTTGTTGCAACTACAACCTCCACACACTAGATGATGCTTTGGTGTTCGTGTTCCATATTCAACGCCCAGCTGGCTTTGGCCATGATCCATGGTCCTCTCTACCCTGCAACAACTTCAGTAATCTAAATGAAGTGTTCAATAATTACTTCTCTTCATATGAATCTTCAGACAGGATCATCATGACCCAAGTCCCTCAGCCTCTGTTGGACTCATCACTGGAAGGTTCCCAGTTTGTCTCCAGCTGCTTCATCTCTGGTGGTTTTTCTTATATCAGCCTGTCTGTGAGAATCTGATCAGATATGGAGCTCTGGAGGTCGAGTCAGCTGGACTACACACAGTGTGTGTGTGTGTGTGTGTGTGTGTGTGTGTGTGTGCGTGTGTGTGTGTGTGTGTGTGTGTGTGTGTGTGTGTGTGTGTGTGTGTGTGTTTACACACAATCGTAGCAGCATGGCACTGAACAACAGGGAGTGAACGTGGCAGCTGCCATGCTGCACTAACTGCATCTCCTGTGACGTCCCACACACTTCAGCATGTTTACAGTACTTTAGTCCACGTCTTCATGAATAGAAAAGTAATCATTAAATGGTCTCATGTGTTTCATGACTGAGTTGAATGTCTTCTGGTCAAACATTTTGGGAAGACGACCTAAATGTTCAGTTCATTAGCAACAAAAAGTGTTTTTTCTTTCAAACTAAAAATGTCTCTGCTTTAGATTTTTCACTTTTTGCCAAGATCTTTAACTTAATGTACAGATGAATGTGAATGAAATGTTTTACACAGCAGCGATGATCAATATAATGAAGGATTCTCTGGAACTGTCTCAGTACAACTGTGTCTACAGGTTGTGTCATCAGAAACAAAATAAAAGTAGAGAAACTGGAAGAACTGGTATATTCACATGGAGACTACATTCAGATCCCAGTAATGATCTTCAGTAACATGAACTTGACTTTTGGGGGGAAATCTGAAACAGGAAAGAGAGCATCAGATGGGAACGATCCCATCAGCAAATGTTAATGAATCCGTTAGTTTTTATAAAACAAGATAATCCAGGAACTATCTATCTATCTATCTATCTATCATCTATCTATCTATCTATCTATCTATCTATCTATCTATCTATCTATCTATCTATCTATCTATCTATCATCTATCTATCTATCTATCTATCTATCTATCTATCTATCTATCTATCTATCACAGTTAAGAGCTAGAGATGTCTCAAATGTCCCACATGCACTTTTATTTATTATATATTTATAATCATCTGTCTGTCTGTCTGTCTGTCTGTCTGTCTGTCTGTCTGTCTGTCTGTCTGTCTGTCTGTCTGTCTGTCTGTCTGTCTGTCTGTCTGTCTGTCTGTCTGTCTATCTATCTATCTATCTATCTATCTATCTATCTATCTATCTATCTATCTATCTATCTATCTATCTATCTATCTATCTATCTATCTATCTATCCTTGTGTAATCTCTCTCTGCTTCTATTCTTTTCGTCTCACAGACTTTTCACACACTTGCTAGCTGAGTCTTCCTGTGTTGTTCCCTCCGCCTACGTCCCTCTGTTGTGAGAAACCGTATTTATAACTGTGTTAAAAATGAAATATTAGAGCCTTGGAGACACTTAGGCCATCTATTGTTTTTAAACTACTTTAACTGATTGGCTGATCTTCACAGATAAATGAAAACCAGAACGCACCAGATCCCATCCATACAGTTATTACATCTGTATTATCACCACTGTGTGAACCTACATGTAAACAAATCACAGGCTATGTCATCGTTACGGCCCGGCCTTTTGCTGTATGTTGAAAGAGAACCAGCTGCTGACTCCAGATGCAGATGAACAGAATACATATTAATGTGTTTAGATAAAGAAAACAACAGAAGCTGCTTATAGCGTAAATAAACTCATCTGGACACGAGGGCAGCAGGATGCAGACAGAGATGAAGGTCTGACAAAGACTAAATGAACCTCTGGTATTTTATGTTCTGAGAGAGATAATGACTCAGGAATGGAGAGCAGGAATCAGCTTAGCAGATAACAGCAGGACTCTCAAACACACCAGTAGTAGTAGTTATAAATAATTATTACAGTAACTTACTCACTGTGATTACCTTCCTGGTTTGTTCAAAGAAATAGAGTTTACTTTTTAAGGACTGATGAATGAAAGGCTAGACTGTGTGTCTCCCAGTGGTTTCAGTCTATTTCACTACAGTTTATGACCCTTCACACAGCTGTCAGCTTCACTTCACATGGTTGCTTCACATGGGCCTCATTTATAAAGCTTTGTTACACAAAACAGGGTCTGAAAGTTTGAGCATGCACATTTTGGAGCCTGTGAAGCCTAATTTATGCTTCTCCCATTATCCGTCATTTCGGGGGCTCTCCAACAGGCTCGCGAGGACGGAGGGAGTCAAGCCCACTTTTCTAAACATCCGTGGAACAAGATGGAGAGCGCAAGCTTGTGATTGGTAGGACGCAGCTCGGTTTAAATTCGCCAACAGCACCGCCATTGCCCCCTCAAAAAATAAAAAGAGAGCCGAAGATATCTAGCAGCAGCTTGAACAATACCACTTGGAAAATGCAGAAAATATTAACATTCATTCACCCGTGACTGGAGGAGCATAAAGATACGCAGCAAGCGTTTTATTCGTGGACGGAAATGACGTGAAACGAGGGTTAGAGGTGGGGAGCGCATGAAGAGGTGGAGGAGAATGAGGGAGAAATTTGTTCGTGTTAGAAAGTCTCTGAAAGAGATTAAATCAATGTAAAAACAGTAGCAAATACACTATCTTGGACCTGATACGTGGCTGTAATGGTGGCAGGATATTCCAGAATGGCGCTACGCCCTCTGTTGTCCTGGAGGGGAATTGCTTTGCAACTCTCCCCAAGTGACAGAAGTCAGAAGGCAGAACGTCTCCATCAATGTGTGTGCGTCTCTCCCTTGTGCAGCTGATGCAGAAGCATAAATTAGGTTCGAGATGGTAACCTGGTGAATTTACAGACTTGTAGTTCCCCCAACACACACACACACACACACACACACACACACACCTGCTCTACCTACTGAGCCACACTCTGAGTCCGTTCAAACAGCACAAAGTCACTTTCAAAGACATGAACAGCCTCTTTACCCCTACCCAGGGCTGCTAATCTGCTACAGTCGTCCTCCTGTCTGTCATCTAAAGAGCTGAATAGGATTATAGTTAAAAGGAGCTACAGCATTCATTTGGTTCGAACTGGTCCTTCTCTGATGATTAGGTAAACAAGTCTGGTTAGATTGATGAGAAGCCTGTAGCTAATGGAGAGCTAGCTCAGCAACCTGCTGCCAGCTGGAAAACACCTCACATCCACACCAGTGGCTGATTCTCACTCTGACCAGAACAACAAATGGGTCCTACTGAAGCAGGAAGAGTGGATTCACAAAAGTGGGTACATTTTAATTTGTGTTTTTGTTTTGTGTATTTGGGTCCCACAAAGTGTTTCAGTTGAATTGAACACTATGTTTTAAAAAAGGTTTAATTTTCCATTCATCCATCCATTTTCATCCACCTATAGGGTCAGGTCGTGGGGGCAGCAGCCTGAGCAGAGAGGCCCAGACTTCCCTCTCCCAGCCACTTGGGCCAGCTCCTCTGGGGGGATCCCAAGGCGTTCCTTGGCCTCCAGCGTTTAATTTTGCTTCCTATAATCACGCGACACGCTGCAGGCTATATTGTCTTTCTGGGTTGGTATCTGTCCCCTCAGACCCCAGTCGACCGAAACCCAACAGGATTGAGGATGCAGAGAAGTGGTTAAAGAACCAAAGCACAATTATTGTTGCATTCTTGATTGAACCTCTGGTTGCACACAGAAAGAGTCCCATCTAGGCTGTAAGTGTTCTGCATTTTATTCTGATAAATGAGAACCCCAGCATGTCTAATGGAGAGCATCAGGGCTATGGAGAAAACTCTAACTACATGTTAATACGATCAATATAACTAACGAGGTCCCACAAAGCATTTGCAAATAGCGTTTTGTGTTTTTTGCCACCGATTCAACGCTGATGTTCATGACCTTCATTTCAAAGGATCAGATGTTTTTCTGAACCATGTCAGAGCTGCAGCCATGACGCTTGGGAATCTCCAACCAAGGTTAGAAACTCTGAAAGGAAACATTTTCATCAAGAATGTATTTCATGTAAAAATAAAACGCTTTCTGCTTTGTATTTTACTGCACTGAGCTGTTAAACTATCTGCAAAGCTCCAATTTTAGTTGGTAGTCAGATATTTAAAATGTCTGAATGAAACATGATATACTAAGTCATTGCTGCTGTTTACCCAGTGGAACTGGGATAAGATGTGAAGGATCCTCTGAGCTCATCATGCAGTCGCAGCCAAGTCCTCCCGGTGACCATATGACTGATGTGTGAGTAGTCCGATAGTCTCAAATTAACTAACGGGATGTTATCGCTGCAGCAGGAAGTGGAGCGCTGCTCCGATGTGGAAACACAGCAGCCCATTTATGGAGGGCAGTGAAGCGTAGAGCAGTAACTCACCAAAGCTTTATTTTACTGTTGAGGGTTTATGAGACCTGAACAATTAGCATAGTTTTAGCTGTAAACAGAGCGCTAGCTAGCTGTCTTGTCAGCCTCATGCATCACTGCCTTGTTTAAATCCAACACACCTTAAAGATCCACTTACTAAAACAGGTCTACTGGTCTACTACTGGTTACTGGAATGGCACCAGTTCTGATAAGACAAAACGTTATTCTGTTTGTATCTTTAAACAAAAATAATAGAAAACGTGTGCAGCTCGGCCTCCCTCGCTGTGTTTTTGTGTGATAACATCATTAAAACATTATTTCTGCTTCTCAGTGACTTCGATCGTATCTAAACTCACCCAGTGAGTCCAGACCTGTTATAAGCAGACTTCTGAAGGGGGAAGTCATAAACATAGACCCACTTTATCAGATACACCTGTGTTCAGTAGTTTGTAAACACAGACATCTGACTAACTAATTCAGACTGAAGCATTTATTCAACTAGACGACCTGCTGCAGTTCAAGCCAAGTATCAGAATGGAGAAGAAGGGACATTTAAGAGACTTTGGTATCAGACAGGATAGTCGGAGTGCTTCAGAACTAGCGGCTCTACTGGGATTTAAACCCACAACCACTTCTAGGATTTCCAGAGAACGGACCGAAAAAGAGAATATATCCATTAAATAAAGGTTTGATTCAGAAGGTGTTCGAATAAACCTTCATCTATCTTCACTTTTCAAAAAGAAATTAGATGATTATATTTAGGATGCCTCCTGGACGCCTCCCTGGTGAGGTTTTCCGGGCACGTCCAACCGGGAGGAGACCTAAAGGAAGACCCAGGACACGCTGGAGAGACAATGTCTCTCAGCTGGCCAGGGAACGCCTTGGGATTCCCCTGGAACAGCTGGCTCAAGTGGCTGGGGAGAGGGAAGTCTGGGCCTCTCTCCTTAGGCTGCGGCCCCTGCGACCTGACCCCGGATAAGCGGGAGAAAATGGATGGATGGATGGATGGGTTTTGAAGACCATTTAAAGTAGCATCATTTCATTTAAGGGATGTCATGGTCTGAGGTGAGTGAGTGGGCGGTGCCGTGGAGTGGCCAGCTGCTGCTGATCATCCCATCAACCGGTCTGGTATAAAGGAGGGAGTGAGACAACAACACCTACCTGGATGATTACTCACTTTGGGTATTACCTGCCCTGAGAGTCACTAGCTTCTCACCCTCTCAAGCATTTCAAGTTGTTTTTCAAAAACTCGAGTTGTTATTCTTGTTCCTGCTTCCAGGTACCCTCACCATCTCCACTTCTCCAGCCATAAACCTCCAGACATCACTCCACCACGTCTCCACCAGCTGTCCTGCTCTCCACCGCTCACCCGTCCCCTCCTGGACACCCTCTCGAGCCTGGCCACTGCCTCTGACCTGACCTCCCCCTCCCGAGCTCGTCAGCTCTGCTGGAACCGTAAGCCAAACATAGTAGTAAGAGACATGTTTTTGCTGTTTCTAACCTACATTTTCATTCTGATACTTGAATCCAGACATGTCTCTATTACGCTGCTCAAGATAACCTTGTGATAAATTTGATTCTATATTTCTATGATTCTGATTTTAGACACCCCGTAACTCCTGATTCAAATCTAAAACCAATTTACTTTTGTAAGTTTCCTTTTTGAATGTGTGCTGAAAGCTCAGTGATCCACTGTGGTTCTTTCACCAACGGTGTTGCTGCTGAAGCCCTCAGACATGGTACACGCATCCTGGTATCTTACTGATCAGATGTTCTGTTGTTTTACAGACATTCCTGCAATGAGGCAGTTGTCAGCACTGTCCAAGGACACAGCACAACGTTTATTCTGTTTCCTCATTTAAGTCTCATTACTGAAGCTGTTTTTATGCAACACTGATGCCTGCTAGAGTGAGACGTGCAGAGAAAATCTGAAACACTTCAGGTAATCTACTGCAGGAATGTTTTAAGGCAGCAAACCCACAGTGCCAAAATGTGTAAATGTTTTTCTGATTTGGTTATTTTAAATAAATGTTACTACATCAAATGTGTCTGAAACTCCTCTTTCTAAGACCTTTTCCACAGGATTAGGACTGAACAGATACTATACAGTATATCTATTGCTGATGTCCTCACATGCAGGGTCTAATGAGGGAAACCGCATGAGAATATATAAAAACAATAATCTACAGTGACTTATTTCTAAAGCAGGAACACAAGATTTTTTATATTTCATCTGACATCATTTTAGTGAATAACATCCATCCTGAACTAAAATACATCACACAAGATGGGGATTACTGTCTCTGACACAATGCAATCTGATGGTTTTCCTTATATAGGAAACTTTTAACTAATTGGCATATTGAAATAAACTCAATTGGAAAGTTTTACTTTGTGAAGTGCCTTGAGACGACTCGTGTTGTGATTTGGTGATATTTAAATAAATTGAAATAAATTGAAAGATAAAGCTTTAAGACCAACACTTCGAGAGGAACCAGTTGAGGTGGCTCGGGCATCTGGTTAGGATCTTGGACGCCTCCCTGGTGAGGTTTTCCGGCAACGTCCAACTGGGAGGAGACCTAAAGGAAGGCCCCTGGACACGCTGGAGGGACTATGTTTCTTGGCTGGCCAGGGAACGCCTTGGGATTCCCCCGGAGGAGCTGGACCAAGTAGCTGGGGAGAGCGAAGTCTGGGCCTCCCTGCATAGGCTGCTCCCCCTCGACCCAACCCCGGATAAGCGGAGATGGATGGATGGACCAACATAAGGTCATAATATCAGTGTCTTTATTGCATTGTTTTTGTTGGTTTCACCATTAATTCTCACATTTTCTACTGTCTTTTGGTTTTGTTATTGTTTGCTTACAATTACATTTAAATACAGTAATATAACAGTGATTATTTAAACTCCAGCAATATTTCTGACTTTCATTCTGACAGTGCTAACTCTGTAAACCCAGTAGCTTTGTGACAAACTCACCATTAAATCCAGAAATACATGAAAAGTGAAATGAAGGTGAAAAAATGCCATCTGATCATTTTAATGCTGGTGATCCTCCTACAGCTGCTGCGCCTCTGCACAGAGAAGAACCCTGACGGAAGGAAAACCTGAGGTAACCTTTAACCTCTCCGTCCGCTGGGCAGCAGACTGTGGTTCCGTTTGTGTGACTGGGAATCAGGAGGAACCCGCATGCGGACTCTTCCTCCTAAAGCAACTTCTCAGAGGACTCCCGCGCGTCCCTGTCCGCCTGCAGATGAAGACATTTATTGGCGGGGGGATTTATGGAGAAGGACTTATGATGAAAAGATGAGTGTAGAGACAACGTGTCTGATTGATGGGACAGATAACATTTATAGGTTTAACCACAGTGTCGTCATCGGTGCTGCTGCTGCCGCATAGAGCGCGCGGGTAACAAACCCGCAGAAGATTTACTGATCAGAGGAGCAAACAAAGCCCCGCAGGTCGGATGGATCCTGTCTAGCCTACTAAAAACATCAGCTGGTGTCACGGTGTTAACAGCGCTCTTAGTCACAATTCCTCTCTATTAATTGGCTGATGATGAGGTTAGTTATGATGTAATCTTTCTCACTCCCTCTGCCTCGCGCGCAGCCAGCCCCCTCCCTCTCTCTTTCCTGCTTCCCCACCTCTTTCCCTGTCTTTCTCCCATCCTAACCAACATGGCCGCTAAGTCGGATGGAGCAGCGGTGTCTGTGGAAGATGACAACACGCCCAGGAGCCTGTCGGAGCCGGGGAACCCCACCGCCAGGGCCCATTGCACGGCCGCCGGCGGGAAGCCCTACACCCTGCTGGACTGCTGCTGGGTGCTCTGCGCCCTGCTCGTCTTTTTCTCCGACGGCGCGACCGACCTGTGGCTGGCCGCCCACTACTACCTACGGGGAGATAACTGGTGGTTCGGCTTGACGCTTGTGTTCGTCGTGGTGCCCTCAGCTGTGGTCCAGGTGTTGAGTTTCAGGTGGTTCGTGTATGACTATTCTGATCTGAGCAGCGGAGATGGGTCAGCCGGCGGCAGTGCGGGCTGCGCGGTAGCGGCAGGCGCCGCAGCCACAGCGGGCGACAGCACTTTCAGCACCAAGGACAGCGACCAGCGCGGCGAGTGCGCGGCGGCGGGGAACGCCGCCAACGCTACCCTGGTGTATACATCCTCTGGCCAGCCTGCGACAGCCGCGAGAGTCGGCTCCCCCCGGAGGTGCTGCACCATCTGCATGTGGGTCTTTCAGACCGTGCTTCACGCCCTGCAGCTGGGGCAGGTGTGGAGGTAAGGCTGCGCGTTGGAACAAGAGGGGTGTCTTTGCATGCATGTGTGCGCGAGTGCATGCGTGCTGGCTCCTGCAGAGTGTTTGCGAGATCCACATGTAGCACTGCATTCCAGCTGGATCCCGAGTCTGAGGCAGCCTGAGTGGATGTGTGCGTGTTATCCACGCGTGTCTGCGAGTGCGTGTCTCCAGTCGTGCACGTGCGCATGTACTTGTAGATTTCTTTGAGACTGATTTGGTGAGAGAAACGTGGAGATCTCACCTGCGTGCCGGTGTTTGATCCCGAACCTGGACCTGTCCTTTATTTGTCCCACGTGTTCTGGCCCACTTGTGCACAGGGGCATCGAGGCTGTGTTACACCGCTGCTCCTCTCCTATTGGCATGTTAGTTTTAGAGGTATTGATTTCCTCCCATTTTGGATAAAATGAGTTCAGAGACGTCACCTTCCACGTTTCACACTGAGGAGGACTGATATTCACACACCTTATCAGGTTTTTACTTTAAATATTCAGGCTGACAACTGGTGTGTTTCTACATTTGCTTTTACCAGAGCGAGTAGAGACCTCACCTGGATTGTTGTTGTTGGTTTGGAGTTGGGAGGAAGGTCACCAGCAGAAGTGACTTAATGCCACAGCTGCTTCAATAGATGTTCAGGTGAAAAAAGTAATCAAATTACAAACTCTCTCCTCCATGATCCTAACAAATGGCTTTAAGATACCAACAAAAGATGGGAGTCTTAATTTTCTCACAAAGACAGAAAAAGCTGTGAGATGATAGACGAAGTTAAAACGTTTTTTTTTTTATTCTAGAAGGTTTGCTTCTCATTTGTGAAAATTCTTTTCAAGTTAAAGTGTTTTTATTTCCTCGGTTTATAAAGAAAAAGTCCTTGGCCAGGACTCCCCTCAAAAAGAGGATTTTAATCTCAATGGGACAGAGTAAAGGAGATAGTGCTAAACACCAGTCGCCGTTTTCTAGCTCCTAACATCTTTTGTTGTCTGCGACTTTTTTCTAAAGTTGAAGTGGTAGCAGCTGGCTGTTTCTCCTGCTCTTTACCCAGGTAATCGTGGAAGTGTGGTGGTTTGATGAGACAGACAACCAGATTTTTTTGCTAAGCCCGCCCACGGCCCGTAAAATCCATGCAATAGGAAACTGAGCGCCGACCAGAACTAACCAATAGCATTAGACTACCGCTTACGTGCTTCAAATTTAAGGAAGTACCTCGGCTGAAGCAGAGTTGATGAACTTTTCACGGACAAGTTAGTCTTTAAAATATAAATATATGAAAACACAACATGACATGAGAATAATACTTGTAAAATGACGTGTTTTAGCTCTGTTTGTCAACTACAGAAGCACATTCATAAACAAGAAACATGCAGTCGCCATCTTAAATTATCGAGTCGACTGACTATTGGTGTGATACGCTTGTCAGCCTCTAGATGGTGCCATCAGATAAAAGAAGTACTCCAGAGAGCTACTTTAAATGCATAAAAATGTGTTGATTCTTGTCCAACATTAACCTATCTATCTATCTATCTATCTATCTATCTATCTATCTATCTATCTATCTATCTATCTATCTATCTATCTATCTATCTATCTATCTATCTATCTATCTATCTATCATCTATCATTATCTATCTATCTATTCCATCCATCCATCCATCCATCCATCCATCCATCCATCCATCCATCCATCCATCCATCCATCCATCCATCCATCCATCCATCCATCCATCCATCCATCCATCTATCTATCTATCTATCTATCTATCTATCTATCTATCTATCTATCTATCTATCTATCTATCTATCTATCTATCTATCACAGTTAAGAGCTAGAGATGTCTCAAATGTCCCACATGCACTTTTATTTATTATATATTTATAATCAATGTAAAATAACTTAAATTCTATCTAGTGGTGGCGCATATCATATCATTCACAATATTACCAGTAATTATTTCTTGTCCAGAAATAAAATCTATCATGTTAAGCTAAATTCATGATGTATTTGCATCCACTACCAGAGGATTACATTCACGTTTTTTGGCCTTGCTGCTCTCTGTATCTGTTTCTTGACTACGTGAGAGAGGGTTTTGGCCCGTCTCTCTAACTCCGGTCAGCAGCCATGGTGAAAAGGCTCACTGAAACACAAACGAATGTCCTCAAATAATTAAAAACCAATCATCCACCCATGAAAAATCAGGAATGAAGAAAACCTCACCAGGGTTTTTTTTTTATCTCCATATATTTATAGCTGTATATTAGAACAATGTTAAGAGGCATGAATAATGTTTTAGGCTAGCTTGTTTTGCAGATTTGCCATTAGCTTTAAAATGTTTTAAACAAAATAATAATGTTGATTAATTATAATTGATGTCATCGACAATGAATTGTTGCTGTATTTCATTTCTTGTGGTTCCTCCTTATACACAGAATCAATAAAGCTTGTTTTTACCTTTGCTGACATGTTTCGGCGTCCACTGCTGCCTTCGTCAGAGCTCGCCGTTGTTGGTGGCGTCACTTTCCTTTATGCGCGGGCAGTAGAGGATGATGTCGCCCTCTAAGGCAGCAGTGGACGTCCAAACATGTCAGCAAAGGTAAAAACAAGCTTTATTGATTCTGTGTATAATGAGGAACCACAAGAAATGAAATCAAATGGAAAACACGGAATGAACAAAATTATTGCTGTATTCTTATAGATTTTCTTTAGCCTGTATTCTAATTTTTGCTTTGGTGCAGGAGGCAAGTTTTAGTTTTGGCTCAGGTGTGTGAGTGAGCAGGTGAACATCTGTCAATCAGCAATTTCACCCTCTGAAATTCATCATCTAGTCAGAAATATTGACACAGCAAAAACAAAAATAGATGGTTTACTAATTGGTCCAAATGTTTTGTTTTTTAATTCCATCTGGGTTTCTCATTCACACTCACACAAAACGTTCTGCTATTTCTGACCTACCATGACACATCTACAGAACAAAGGTGATTAGTGAACCGATCAGACACATCAAATATATAATCTATAAGGAAAACATGAAAAACTGGGAAAACACCCTATAAGCTCGTACTAAACACCTGTGTTTTCTATTATATGTGCAGCTATACGCTCTATTAAACCCACCAAGTATCTTCTGAAACGGTCTGTGTTTGGGCACAGTCCCCCAATCTTGAAGTACATTCCCTAAAACCTGGGGCTGAAGCTTGGAGGAGACCAGAGTCAGCAGCTCCTGAAGATCTTTCATTCAGTGGTGATGGAGATTGATGGTTTCTATTGTTTTCTCTCCTAACATGTTTGGCCCCGCCCCCTCCTGTCAGTCACACTGGCTGTAGATTAGAAACCCTGGCACGCAGACAAAAACATCAATTCTGACATTTTCATTCTGCCTCGTCTTCCTCTGTCTCTACTTGTCCATCTGTCTGTCTCTTTCACCTCGTCTTTACTCGCTCCTCCTCCTCTTCCTCCTCTTCCTCCCTCTCAGCTCCTCTCTTTGTGCCCTCATGTTTTGTTCTTTGCTGCTTGTAAAAGAAACAAGACGTTTCTGCATTTGACAGATGAAGTTCCTCTCATATCTGTGTGTGTGTGTGTGTGTGTGTGAGTGTGTGTGTGTGTGTGTGTGTGTGTGTGTGTGTGTTTGATTATGGGTTAATTAAAAGCATAAAAGATGTGATAATATGTGGATGTGTCACTAATGAGGACTTGTATCGGAGGAAGAACAAAAAGACAAATGACTAATTCATCGATGTAAGAAGGAAAAGAACAAATAAAGAGTTAAAACAAAAGACTCTGAGTGCAGAAAAGGCATCAGAGAACTGAGGGTTAGATATTTTACTTGAAATATGTTTATCAACAGCAACAGGACTATTTAACATGTGCATTAATACAAAGCTTTTGCCACAGCTTTAACATGTGTGTTCACTGATTTCCTCATCAGAGGTACGTTACCTGACTTTGTCACAGATATAAACATCTAAATGTCCACATGCTGTCTCTAGCGCTGTTATAAACCACCATTCTTCTCTTTGGTCAGACAGCCAGACATGCCACCCTCCTCTCAGATCCCTTTCTGTCTTCTTTTATCCTTTAGTCACTTCTCCATCTCCATTCTTCTCACTTACGGTCCCCCATTTGTGCTTTACTTCTGATTTCTCCTGCACATTAAAGGAAACCATGTCATAACATTCATCCATGTATGAATGAATGAACTTATGCTCATAAATCTTGTGCCGTAATCAGAAATATGCTCAAAGTCGACAAATCAAGGGTCATAAATCATAAATACAGACTATCAAATCTGTTAATCCCTTGAGTCCAATTAGAACGCCAGCGGAAACGAGATTTAAATGATTTAAAGGCTCAAATCCTCAGTTAAAGATCAGCAGTCTGTGTGTTTGTGTCACAGACAAGTGGTAACCAGGTAAAGGAGCTATGAAACAAAAACAAGGAGACTCCTAAACGAGTGCTGGAACTGTGCGGACTGGTAGCGTGTCTCTGGTCTGTTGCCAACTCCACTAAAACCAGTTAGATATGACATGTTTCTGTAATTTATGCCCAATATAAACACTTTTTTCAGTTTGCAGCAAAACTCCTAAATGTGAGAAGAACTTTCTTCTGACTTGTTTTTAGTTGATCCACTTGATCAAAGTGAAGAAGACTTTTGAGTGTTTGCTGTTTGTTTGGATGCTGCAAAACTTCTTCATGCAAAAATAGAAGTTTTGTGGAAGTTGGCAAGAAGGAGACGAGAAAAGGTCTCAACCTTTTCATCACGAACTTCCAACTTTCAAGAAAAATACAAAACTCCCTCTTCCGCTACCTCAGGACGACTTCCCGCCAGGAAGCTCACACACTTCCTCTAACATCTCCTTCACAATAAGAGCCTGTCCTTCTAGTGTGAGAATATGCATTTAACTGTTCACCACAGTTTAACCTTTTTTCTACCTGATTCTCACTCTTTAACAGCTGAGAAAACTCATGCATCATGATGTTTACCTGCCCAAAATCCTCCACTGAAATAGAAGAACTGTGGGTTTTCAAACATTCTGCTCTTTTTTAACAC
The DNA here is from genome assembly GCA_006937985.1 of Aphyosemion australe. Lineage (NCBI taxonomy): Eukaryota > Metazoa > Chordata > Actinopteri > Cyprinodontiformes > Nothobranchiidae > Aphyosemion > Aphyosemion australe. The sequence continues at coordinate 175,718 of SSNS01000320.1, read as the reverse complement.
CTGAAGAAAATATAGTTCCAGACTTTTCATCTAACAGTTAAACGGATGAGACGGAGTTCTTCAGATAAGCAGTAGATTATAAAATGTTTAAAATGTGTGGAGTTGTGTAAGATGGGACCTGAGATGTTTCACTGCCACTACGGAGGCTCAGAAGGGACTCTTTCAGCATTATTTGGTAGAAAGATGTGGGTAATGGTTTCAGTTGTGGTTCTTATGTTGACGTCTCATAAAACTCCAGCATATTTTACGTTGCTTTTCCTGAAGCTAATTAGCTTGTGCAGCTTGACCAGATGAACACGTTACACCTGCTGCTTGCAGGAGCTGGCTGTGTCACATCTGACAAGCTTTCTTTGATTTTCCTGCAGCTGCTGTTCATATAACTGAATCCTGCTGAGAGGGCTCTGAAAAGGGAAAATGGTCCATAATTTTCCTCTCTTTAACTCCTTTTACTGCTCTGCTCTGGTGGCTGACTAACTGTCCCCCGATACGCAGGGCAGTTAAGATTGGAACCTGACAATGGGAGGAAAGGAGGACAGAAATTTAATATAAAAATGGAGATAAAAGTTGAAAGTGAGGGATGGGTGGAGCTTGAGAATAGAGAAAATGAAATCAAAGATTGGTAGATGAGAAGAATTAGAGCAAAAAGGGAGACAAAAAGACTCGGGATGAAAGAGTCAGTCAGATAAAGACATAATTGGAAGAGGAAATAAAATGGCCTCACTTCCCACAAACCCTTGCGTAAGTGTGCATGAAGCAGCAGAAGCCAATAAGACACTGCTGCAGGTCACAGTGTCCCCATTTCTTTTTCTCTTCTTCACTGTAGGCAGAAATAACGGGGCAGCAAGAAGTCTGAGCCTGCAGACTGACAGCACTCTGAAGGTCAAAGGTCACAGGTTCAAATCCTCCAAGCTGTGCTCAAAGAAGCAATGGCTAACTGTTACAGACGAAGCTTGTTCAGCTGATGAGGAACTCAAGGATCTTCATGAGATTTGACCAAATGCTGTTCTCATCCGTTACCCTGAAACACAGCAGTTCATCCAGCTGAGTCAGTGTAAACAAACAAAAAACAGCTGGTCTGAGTTTTCCTCTCGGTTGTATTTCATCCCACCACAGAAGCAGGAAGGTTTGTTGTTGTTTACCAGGTTTTGAGACTGAAGCTAAATGTTAAAAAGACAAAAGTTAAAGCAGTTTTTCAAGAATAAAGTCAAAATATCAAGGATATTTAAGTTTAATTCAGTTTATTTCTATAGCGCCAAATCACAACAAGAGTCGTCTCAAGGCACTTCACAAAGCAAAACATTCTAATTGAGTTCAGTTCATTAAGCCAATTAGTTAAAACTTTCCTATATAAGGAACCCAGCAGATTGCATCGAGTCACTGACTTGTTGTGTCAGTGTCTTTTCAGCGATCCCCAACCTAAGCAAGCATGTAGTGACAGCGGAGAGGAAAACTCCCTTTTAACTCATTGACTGCCAGCCGTTTTCTGATCAGAAAGCCCCTGACTGCCAGCGTTTTTGAGCGTTTTTCCTGTTTTTTGAAGAGTCACAGAACATTGTGCTCTATGATCATGTAAACGCCAAAACTACCAAAAGAAAGAGTAGACTCACTTCTTACATCAGGAAGAATCACCGTATTTCTAGCGTTATCCGTTCGTTCACAATCTGGTGCCCAACCGCCGCTCCAGACGCATTTCTGGTTCGGCGCATCGTTTTTTTCACAGCAGCGTCCCAAAACAAACTCGTAATCCATTGATTTTCCGCTTCCTGATCACGTGATGTGTGACATACATGGATGAAGAGCCGCTTTAGACACGTGATGTTTGTTCTCACGGTGCGGGGGCTCGCTCCGACGCCCGCCCTGTAAAAAAAAAGCGAAATGACGACTATAGTCGTCTTTGGCAGCCAGCGGTTGGATTTGAAAAGACGACTTTAGTCGTCAATGGCAGGGAATGAGTTAACAGGAAGAAACCTCCAGAAGAACTTGGCTCAGTATGAGCAGCCATCCGCTGTTGTTTTCAGTTTTTTTTTTTAGTAATAAACTATGAATGAAAACTTAATCAGACCTAGAACAAACATTTAGATGACCTATAAATGCCTTGGTTCACTGGCACTGTGGTGCCTTTTAAAACAGGTTTAAAAAGAAGAACTTCTGTTAGCTCAGACCTGACAAGTCGAGTCTCGAGCTGATTTGATAAAAGATGTTCTGTGGATGGTCTGTTTTCGTTATTTTGTAACTAACCCAACTAAAACACACCCAGAACCCCCAGTTATAATAATAATAATAATAATAATAATAATAATAATAATAATAATAAGAAGAAGAAGAAGAAGAAGAAGAAGAAGAAGAAGAAGAAGAAGAAGAAGAAGAAGAAGAAGAAGAAGAAGAAGAAGAAGAAGAAGAATCTGGAACAAAAAAAGAGTCATTCCATGAATTATTTGAAATATTTGTGTAAACCTATGCATTTCGGGTGGAAGTCCAGAGAGAGGTTCATGGATACTCCGACTGGAGGTTTTATTAAATCCATTATTGCTGCGTTCACCCCAAAGCTCATTTCTCCAGCAGAAACTCAACCTGACATTTACATTTCCTCTCATCAGACCGAACCGTCTGCTCACTGATGAGAAGAAAAGAGAAGAGGAGTGGACACGTTGATGGAGGTGAAGAATGAGAAGAAGAAATGGGATAAAATGACAGAAAATAAATGACAACATCAAACGGGAAGATTAATTCAAATCAGGTGAAGAAAGAATAAAATGCAAGGCAGGATTCACTGAATGACAGAGAGAAAAGAGAGATCCATGGATTGATGAGATAGAGAGAGAGAGGGAGAGAGAGAGCAGCTGGATTATAAATGTGAGTGATGAAGGCTCAGAAGAGTCTGTGGGAGCAGATAAAACCGATAAATATAAATTAGAGTCCACAACACAGTGAAACAGGAAGTGTTTTGATGTTTGTGTCGACATTTTCTACTGCTGGCTGTGATTTAAGAGATGAGGAGCAAAGCTAAATATTTATCAGCGCTGTTATCAGATCAGTTTAGGATCAGTACCTTCAGCAGCAAGAAGCTTTAAAAGCAGAAAATAAAATCAGCGTAAGAGTCTGGTGACAAAAGTTCATCCATCAGTAACTGACAGATGAAAAAAGGAGAGACTGGTTTCTTTAAGGATTCTGGACAGAACCACTCAGCCTTAGCAAGAACTCCTGACTCATGAAGAGCAAAGCACCTGAACCACTCACTGACATGCACAGGTTCTGACCTGGGACTAAAGGTTCTGCAGCAAGAGGTCCAGAACTCCACGGGTACCGTCCACTGAACATTGGTGACATCTTAAGTCTCCTCGTGCAAAATAACGAACCCTAAAGTTGCCCACCAGGCACGGTACAAATGACAGAGAAATAAAAAAAAACATCTGCTGGAGTTCAAAGGTTAGAAAAAGACAGAACCTGGCCAGCCACAGCCCACTCAGTCTGCTGCCACTCAGACACACGACTGGAGTACAGAGCAGGTTCTGTCAGCTCAGAGTCCAGAACCAGAACAGCTTCTATTATCTCAGTTCAGTCAGACACTTCAGCTTCTTTTCCTATTGATCATCAGCTGATTTTTACTATTTTCCTCAAATCGACTTGAAACTTGAGCTTGTCCCTGCAGTAGGACCTGTGGATGTAGGCAGAATAATGACACTCAGGGGTGCAACTACCTATTCCAGAATGGTATGCCAGGCAAGGCAAGGCAGCCTTTTTTATAATGCACATTTTGTCAGGGTCTGGCTAGGACTGGACTGAACAGACACAAGCGTGTGTTGGAATATGGTGTGTTGTATGACCCAAGTGCGGAGTGGACTGACACTGGGTTTGAACAGACACGCAGTTAATATAGGAACCGCGGCGTGCAGCTCGAATGGAAACGAGAGTGCGTTTGGTTCCAGATTGAAGAGAGACAACATACTGGTAGTTGACAGGACTGGTGTGTAGACTGGCAGGTATCGGCGAGACTGGCTGGTCGGGAGCTCTGGAACAGGTTCAGGTCAGGCTATGGAACGCCAAACAAAACGAAACGTCGAAGCGATGACTGAGCCGTGAGCAGTGATTCCAACTTCCTTCAAACAGTCCCGGGCCGGTGACGTGGGAGGAAGTCCGGTGTGGGGAATGATAGGAGTCCTGAAGCTGGTTAGGGCTGAGGGAATGACTCGTGAGATGAAGGCTAGTTTCTGGTGGTTTCCTATCACTCTAGGGGAGTCCGGCGGGTGAAGGAGTGGAGGGGCGCCTAGTTACTGACATGTTTCTGTTTTTAATTATTCATTTGTTGCAGAGATAAACGGCAACGTACACGTCTGTTATTAAACACATAAAACGCATACCAAATCATTTTTTTCATGATCGCTTTGGCACTCCCTCCAGCACAGCGCCCCTGTGGGTTGCATACACTGCATACCCACTTTTTGCACCACTGAAGACACAGTGTCACAATTTTTTACTTTTCCCTTTTTTGATATTTTTAATCATTTTTTAATTTTTATTTTACTTTTTGTTCTTGTGAAGCGCCTTGTGATTTTTATTTTGAGAGGCGCTATATAAAAAATAATTTCTTCTTCTTCTTGTTCCTTTATCTTTAGCTTAGCTTTTATTAAGCTGCTCTGAGGGTATCTGATGAGGAATCCCTCTGGGAGGCTGCGATGGGAGGTGTTAAAGACATGTCCCACCAAGAGAAGACCTGAGGACAGACCCAGGTCTCTCTGGAGAGATTATAACTCATAGTTGTCCTGGGAAAGACTCACTCCAGATGAGCAGTTAGCTCCATCATCTGGTTTTGGATGGATGGATGGATGGATGGATGGATGGGTGCATGGATGGATGGATGGATGGGTGCATGGATGGATGGATGGATGGATGGATGGATGGATGGATGGATGGGTGCATGGATGGATGGATGGATGCATGGATGGATGGATGGATGGATGGATGGATGGATGGATGGATGGATGGATGGATGGATGGATGGATGGATGGATGGATGGATGGATGGATGGATGGATGGATGGATGGATGGATGGATGCATGGATGGATGGATGGATGGGTCTCTGTGAATTGAACTCTGAGCTAGTTCCTTTGAAGTGTGAACCCCCCCGTTAGTCTTTCCTTCAGCCATGGCTAACCAGAGCTGTAGCACTGCTTCATAAACTTTCATCTCAGTCGCTCTGCTGATCGTTGCAGGCTGCTTCAGATGTTTCAGCAGAAATTGGAGTGAAAATGTGGCGGATGACTGAAGCTTTGAGGCAAAATAGACTAAAGGTCTTGGCTGAGCTGTAGAAACAAACATGACGTGTTCGGCTTGTTGAAGGAGTCAGATGTTACGTGATTTTCCATGTTTTCTTTTCCCATTTCAGAACATCGCAGAAGAGTTTATCTGAGATGCAGCTTCCTGCCTGTCAATCTGTCAGACATCACAAAGAGACGCATCCCACTTCCCTGTTAAAAACTCACAATGCCTCACTTATACAAATACTCTCTCTCTCACACACACACACACACACACACACGCACGCACAAAATCATCTGATTTTTTGTTGTTTCATCCATCTCTCCAGCAGACACTCCTCCCCTGTCATGGCTCGAGTGTGTGTGTGCGTGTGTGTGTGTGTGTGTGTGTGTGAGGAATCTGTGCGAGTATGAAATTTGCTGGGCGTGTCTCAATCATAACAAATTTTCTTTTTTAATTACTTCCATCTGACTGGAGTTTATTTGCTAGAAACAAACAACAACATGCCAGCGGTTTTTAAACATCCTCAAATTCAAGATGCTGGAAACCTTTTAGTTCAGATCTTTTATACTCAGCTTTAGAAACAGCGATTACACAAATTTTACCATTAACTGAAGGGTTTTTTGCTGCAGCAGTTAGCTTCAAAGCTAGCAGTTTGCTGCACTTTGGCTGAACTTTCAGGTCCTTGCTGGAACAATGTGTCATCTGGAAGTGATGGAGGTGTAAAGGTGTTTGCACAGTGAGGAACCGTGAGTCACACACACACTATGATTCTCACTTTTATCTTATAACAGTGTTTGCAGATAAAATCAAAAAGACCTTTGATCAGTCCAACTTCAAGTCAGACCTCAAATGTGGCAATTGGAAGTTCAGTTTAGAAACAGAGAGAGAACATGGTAAATGGCCTGTATTTGATATAGCGCCAGACCCCCCAAGGCACTTTACAACACAATCAGTCATCCACCCATGCACACACACATTCACACCCTGGAAAAGTTGGTACAAACTAAAAGAGTTTATTCTGATCACAGACAACAAGCCAGAGAGAGAAACCAGTAACAACCCTAACCCAACATCAGATCTTCCATTGGTTTCCACAGTGCTGCATTTTATAGAGGACCAACCACAGGGCTGATGATGTTGCTGTTGTCCTGGCAACAGAGAATTCTCATTGGATGTAAACACAAGCAGCTTTAGTCTGTTGTATTCCCCACAAATTTCATTGCTGGAAGAATTTTTATAAAATAATTTATCAGAGTATATTAGTGTCTCTCTGAGAGCCTGGAGCCCCAACAGCTCACCCTACAATGGCAACGATCCGCCTTGATTTTGGTCTAACTCTGACTGGCCCTTCGCCCATCTCTGTTTGTCCTAGCTGGGAGCTAGCTACTTCCCATTAGACGTCATTTGTTCATAAATGTAACTAACTTCACTTCAGAGGATCGGATCTACTCCTTTAGGATTTTCACCACTTTTAGGTTCCTAAAGGATGTCCATCAGTCAGAGCAGATCTCCTTCAGCTGCTTCGCCTTGTTCTTTCTCTCTGTTTGCATCATCCTACTCAGAGAAGAAAACCCCTTCTCCCTCCCCAGGGTTCTGGGGGACGTTGTTAAACCCACCATGAACACCTGATAAGTGTGGCTGAGTATTCCTCACCACGCTGAAGGATGTGCAGAGACTCTCCATCCATAAACGGCTGTCAGACATCCATCTGGAAACACTTCACCTGTTTACTTTGCTGCCAAAGCAGCTCAGACCAGAATAAAACCTTTAACATGATCCACACAAAGCAAAACACCTTTAAACAGATCATACGGCACTGCATGCATCCACTATTTACTTATTTATCCCTTATTTGAATAATCAGGTATGTGTAAGGCCTTGATTTGTGTTTTATTCCTCAACATGCCACGTTTTTGATACATTTTAATACAGATTAATGTACTAAATTAACCATTTAACCTTCATATCCTGGCAGTTATACGATGGCATCAGAAGGTGAGCTTTAGGGGCTCTGCTAAGTAACGGACCAGGAGAATAGTAAAATGTTCTGTCATCCACTTGATCCTTTACTGGTGATGAGTGTGTAAAGTGGATCTGGGATGTGAAGGTGCAGCAGGTTATCCCTGTTGGGCTGAAGGTGACCTCTGTGGTTGTACACATGCCCGAATTTTACCTTGATAACTGTAATAAACTCACACCAGAAGTAGGTCTCGCACCTATTTTATGTTTTATGAAAGGTGGAAAGGTATTATGTTTCAGTGTTTACTCCACACAGAGTTCCTATGGAGGCTTAAAATCCTTGATAATATTTGAATTTTCAAGGTTTTAAAAAAATAATTTGATGTTTCAAAAAGCGTTATTCGTTTGAGACAAACAAGTGAAATAATTAGTGATGCTCTGATTCTGGTCTCCTGACGTCTGGCTGACTGACCTGTCTGGATCACATTCATCTCAAACATCTTTCTGTTTTCCAACTTCTGCTGAAATTGAAAAGGAAGATTCTGGCAGTAAGGTTTTCCATATGGAAGATCTGGTTCTGCAAACATGAATTAGCTGATGGGCTGCTTTGGGTTTCGGCCTGACTCATCACAGATTGGGCCGATTATGGTAAATATTGGCCAATTTTGATCAACAGACACATTTTTTGCATCTCATTTTCAGTGTGCGGTATATAAATCATCATTTATGAGTACATCATCAGCAATATAAGGTACTTTAAAATATTGAGAAGTTACTGTGAAAGAGCTTCTAAAGAGTTGGTACTAGATGCTCGTAAAGGTATGAAAACCCTGCAGGTTCTTAGACTAAAGGAGTTTAAAGGAAAAGTGCTATAATGAATAAAGAATGTGGAATTTCTTCATGTTACACCTTTATATAGATGTATTAAATTATATAGTTCATTCTTGTCTAACAATTGGCCTCTTATGTAACCTGTAGATAAATAATTCTGGCCCAACAAAGGCTGCTCAAAGATAAAAAGGTGTTTGATCTTCCTGCCCTTCCAGTCTCCTCTACTCTTGGTTTGAGCAGCAACAGCAGAACACATTCCATCCTGCTTTCTTTATTGTGTGTAGTACTTAAAACACACTGAGTCTCACCCTGGTTTATTCACAGGATTCCTCGTTAGAGACATTCAGAGTAATTGCGGTGATATGAATGAACAGCTGCTGCAGCGATAAGGACTCTGCTTGCCTCTTTCACTTGGAGCTGGTGGATGTGCAAAGGAAAATTCCAGGATTGAAAAGATGGAGCTGGTGCAGGTGGTGTTCTTGCTGCTCCTTCTCTCCTCTTCTCACATTCCTGCACACAGAATTCCTTCTCACAGAATCCTCTTTTTATTATTTTTTTCTGTGCAGCTTTTGCTGCACAATTCTTTTCTGGTGGAATTAAAAAGCCTTACTACCAACCCTCTGCACCCATCGCTCCACTCCATCCTGCAGTCACGTGTCCTTGCTCCTCTCTCCTTCTCTCCCCTCTCTTCCTCCCTCCTCTTATTGTCTTTTTTCCATCACGTTGTAAAAGATCAGATCCTGTATTTGTTGTGAAGGATCATTTAGCTCCATCTGTGATCTGGACACTTTCAGCTGCAACACAGTTATGAGCTTGTGAGGAATTTGTGTTTGCTCAGGTTTTTCAGGTGGTGTGTATGTGTGTGTGTGCGCACACGCGTGTGTGTGTTGCTTAGCAACAAACTTTAATTATGGCCTACCGATCCATCCTCTGTACTGAGGTTTCTTTTTGTTCCAGCTGACTCTACAAATGTTGCAAATGGAAGCTGAAAGATTTCACACTGAATCTTCAAAAATCTTCCTAAGTGCTTTACACTAATCAGTCATTCACCCATTCACATGCTCATGGGGATGAGCTACAACAGCTGCCCGGCTATGGGTTGAGATTTTTAAAAGTGCTAATTCAGGTCTAATCACATTATAAACTTTTAAACAATCTAAACTGGGATCAAATATCTACATTTAAAGGGATATTCCACCTCTAAGTGACATTTGGTCTACTTCCGTATTCCCCAAAGTTAGATAAGTGAGAAAAAAGCATTTTGTAACCAGCGCAGTAATTCTCCTGATCTGGCAGCAGTCCGTCTGCTTTAACTTAGCATAAACAATGGAAGTGAATGGCAGGTACTAGCATACCCGCCGCTGCATGGCGCATGGATAAAACAGTGGGTCTCCGGCTTCCGTAAACAAACATCTGTGTGAATAACGTGAAATATCCTGCTGCTGTGAGTCTTTGGCTTGTTTTCACATCCCTTTGCTACACAATTCACAGGCATGTTCTTGTATTACGCCTTTACATAAAACTACAGAAGGAAATACTATGCAAATCGCATGTTATTTTGGACCGCTGTGTTTTATCCATGCACCATGCAGCGGCAGGTTACAGCGGTGCTTTGTCGTAATGTAGTCCCAAGTCTAAATCGGCTCCTGCAAATCCTTCGTGTTACTTCTTACTTTTTATTTGCAGTCGACATGATTATTGAGCTCACCAGGAATAATTGGTATCATTATTGAGTCATTTTAATTATTTTTGCACACAAAAATGCTAGTACCTGCCATTCACTTCCATTGTTTATGCTAAGCTAAAGCAGACGGACTGCTGCCAGATCAGGAGAATTACTGTGCTGGTTACAAAATGCTTTTTTCTCACTTATTTAACTTTGGGGAATACGGAAATAGACCAAATTTCACTTAGAGGTGGAATATCCCTTTAACACTGAGAACCAAGATCAAAAGAAATGTTAAAGCTGCTGAAAGTGGCTAATTATATTCCCCATGATAACTAGTGGCTCATCAAGGTCATCGGGGTAACCAGGCTCATCTGGCACACCCATCTGTGTCAAAAGCATTATTATCTTTATTTCAAATAAAGATATAACTGACAGGTATTCCTGTGTTAGAGCTATAGATCAGGGCTTTTATGACCCACTTTCAAACACAATGTTTATATTACAAAACTTAAGACATAAAGAAAAACAGTTCTGCCCAAATGAAACTCCAACTTTCAGCTGTAGATTTAATCTGAAGGTGAGCTTGTACAGGTGTGGTATTTCCTCTATGTTTGTAGACCCCCACAGTCTCCCTACAGAGACCAGCTGTGGCTTTGCCCCTAATTCCATCGTTTGACCCATCGTCTCTATACCACAGCAGTGCTGGAGTGCTCCCATACCTTTATCAGGTTACAAATGCAAGAGGAACAGAGATAGTGTGGATTAATTTGTCTAACTTTAGAGGAACTCTGTCACCAAAGACACTTTTAGCTCATTTTATCAGGCTATTAGAAAAAAGACAAAGGGAGTGTGTCAGCAATGAATTTAACAAGCCAAGCAGCCAACATCAGACGACAGACCAGCCTCGGAGAGGAGCTTCCTGCAGGTGGCGCCATTTCCGACTCGCAGCCTAGTTTTTGTCCAAATCCATCACTGACATGCAACAGAGGCAGAAGGAAAGACTCAGGATCCTCACAAGATCTAATGATGTGTACATTTCACAACCCTACTGCAGAGTACTACTTGTGACTATACTTAAATGTACTACAACATAAACTTACCATTGTGTTGCTAGGAGTCCAAATCTTACGTTCTGTACCTGTCACACCTTGATGATGTATTTATAATCCAAACATCAGCGCCATCTCTCTGAGGTGATTTCATCTGAGACCCTTTCTTCTTTCACCGTTTTACCTGTGGCTGTTCTTTCTGATGTAGTTTAGTCAGAGGCTTGATGTTTTTTTATGAAACCTGATGCCTTCTGCTCTTTGATTTGACATCTGATGTCATATGATGTTTCCTGAGACCTGAGGTTGTCTGAAAACGTACACCGTAAACCGGACCTAGTTTCAGTTTATGTTGAAATGCATCACAGTTCCTGCAGTTCCTTTCCTGACCAGTATGTGTCACCACAGAGAGGTTAATACAGGAACAGCAGCAGAACAAGAGTTTATGAGAACACCCCTCACTTACAATTGTGACTAAAATGTCTTTAATTTACACATAGTGGAGAACCTTATCTGTATTTTGAGACACTAGACACCGTACTACTGTAAGTCCAACCCTGCTGATAGCAGGGCTGTATCAGCCAGTCATAATGTTATGGCTAACTGATTCATGTCAGAACAGCTGAATATTTTCTCACTGGTTGGTGAAGTTAGCCTGTGACACATGCTCATACCCATTTTAGAAAGTTCCTCCTCTCTCCGAACACTTTCCACAGACGACGTCCCAGATGGTTCTGAATGACAAACCATCTGTCTGGTCCCAGTAAATACGCCTCGACCTCACAGCTCACACCAGCAACACGTTTAGCTAAAACATCCCAAAACAGCTCTGGTTCTCAGAGATATGTTTGATGGAAATAACTTCTTCCACAATGCTGTTTTAAGTAAATATTGCTTTGTGTATTCAACTGTTTTTCTGGATGAAAGTGTTTGAAATATGAGTTGGTATCCATAGCGACAGCTAGACTTCTTATGATACTTGGAGCATGATGTTCTGACAGGTGGGTGTAAGTTTAAGCCTCTCTGGCTGCTCTCTGCATCGTGTCAGGGTGTGTTTCTACTGCGTATCCATTAAAAAAACAGCTCTGACTTATATTCTCAAAATGCATTTCTTTCCTGTCAAACGCAAATAAAATGTGCCAATAAGAGGTTTGCAGGGAAGGACCAGTGTTACCGTGGCCCTGAAGCCACACTGACATATTCAAAGGGGCCATATCATGGAAAATCCACTTTTTGGAGCTTTTTACCATGGGATATTGTCATTTCCTCATGAAAAATTCCCCCAAACTCATTTTTGGCTGCATGCATGCATTTTCCTGTCTCGGCTGCAAGTTTTCAGATTTTGAGGGTTTTTTTTTTCACTTTGTTTATTTAGCCAGTGTGAGTCCATGTGAGGTGAGCAGAGTAAATCAACGAAAATGCTGCTTGGAAATGACCAAATTCAAAAATCTTTAGAGACACAAAATATTTTGCAGAAAATAATCAATAAAACTAAAATATAACAAAAATGAAATCTGCTTCAGCTGGCTAAATAAATTACTGCCGAGTCGAATCAGTGTCAGCAGATGGCAAATCAATGTGAAAGGCAGACGCTTTAACCACTGGACCACCAATCCCAGTGCAACAGTTGACTTGTCTAAGATGCTGTTGTAGGTGCGTTTTGTAGGAGCGGGTGCAGGCGGAGCTTCACTGAAACAAACCGTTTCATTTCCAGGTACAAATTCAGGCTAATGAAAATAACTCATATTTAAGATAAAAGGACATCTCAGTAGTGATATTTCATCATATACTGTGCCTATCTTTGCTCTCAAAGGTTTTAAATAGCATGATCTGGCTCCTTTAACAAATGATCCATCTGCTTTCAGAATGACTTGACTGCTGAGCTCCAGGCTTACTGTTTTGTTTTAACAATCTAATTCATGACTGTCAACATCAGTTTTACAGCAAAGCTCTGAAGGTCTGCCTCAGTGTACACTGGGATGTTCTGTTGGAGTTTCCTGGTTTTACAGAAGCAGCATTTAGGGCTGCTGCTATATGGTATTGGGATGAAATGGAGTAAAGTTGTTGTTGTTTTTTATCATAATTACTGTGAAGAAAATTTGGCTTCATGAATTAGATCCATCACTGCTGCATTCATTCCATGTCATGAGCTCCGATCTTAAAGATTGGTTAAATCTGTCAGGTGTTCCCTTTCAGTTGTGGTGGCTTCTCCATTGTTAATCTGGTCCCTCCTTTCCTAATCTTGTCTTAGCACTAAGGCTACTGCTGGAGCAAACTGTGTGCTTCCTCTGACCCATCATCAGTTCTTCCACAATCAGATCTGGCCAACTCACCTATCTGTGCCTGTGTGGTTGACACGTACATTTTAAAAAGCACTCTCTCTAGACCAGGGGTCACCAACCTCTGTGAAGTTGAGAGCTACTTGGTTACTGAGCCACATGAAGGGCTACCAGGTAGATACAATAGTGACCTTTGAACTAGAATAGATCAGAGTTGAACTAAACTTCATCTAAAATAAACATGTTAATGTTTTTAAATAAAATTGTTGTTTTAAAGTCTATATGAATGCATTTGTGATTAAAATAAATGGCAGCTGATTTTTTTAAATTCTATGTAAGACTTGTGTCATTTGGTGAAATGGCCTGTGGGCACCTTATAAGGTCTCAGGGGGCACCAGGTTGGTGACTCCTGCTCTAGACTGTAATTATTTATAATATTTCATGAAATTAACTGAAGTAATTTTAGTTTTTATAATTAGGACAATGCAAACCTTTGGTAGAGTTGAACATTTAACAGCTGTGTTTTTGTGGCTCAGAGTTTCATCTTCTTTTCTCCCGTTTTACCACAAACACTTCCTGTTTCTTAACGAGCGCTGGACCATGAAGAGCTGATCTGTGTGAATGCAAAAGTCCTGTCAGTGAATTGTTTCAGCTTCTTTTCAGGTAAAAATTAAATATTTGTGTTTTATGCTCTTTTAGTATCATTTCTTCTATTTTATAGTTTGTTTTGAATAAATTTTGATTTTAGCCTTTTTGCACTTTTCCTCATTACTTTCACAGGACACACACACACACACACACACACACACACACACACACACACACACACACACACACACACACACACACACACACACACACACACACACACACACACACACACACACACACACACAAGATTCAGTTGAATGGCTATGTGGGACAGCAGCTTGGGGATAGACAACTGATTCACTTTGAGTGGCGTGCAGATATTTATAGCATGTGTGTGTGTGTGTGAATTTGCTGTTACCTGCGAGGATGCATCTCTGTATGTGAGATGGTGACAGACATGCGATGAGCAGTGAGCATGCTCAGACATCTGTTGGTCTCTATGACATCTCCTACATGCCTGCGTAACCATGGCAGCGGTGTGTTACAGAGGCTGTATCAGACTGGCTGCAGCAGCATGTCAGACCTGTACAGTGCTACACTAACATCTATTGTAACTGCTGACCTTAAACTGAATAAGACTCTGATCGGGTTACAGTGTTGAGTGAATTTCATGTGATAGGTTCCATGCATATTTCTGTAATCCAGAGGTTAGTCATGCTCACTTTGTCTTCCAGTGAGATAAATGAGCTTATTCAGCCCATCATTAAATCCAGATTCCTCCAGATGTGGAGTTGCTACACAGGAAAGCACCACTTACCTGTTTCTGGGACTAACCAGAAAGAACCTGCTCACACTGCCCTCTCTCCAGCCTGAATGGATTTCTGTGCCAACAGGAAGAAATTGTAGAGAAAGGGAGGTGAGCGGACACAGACTTCTGACCACAACTATGAACAACAAACTGTTCTAAATGAGCAGGCATCCATTTCTTAGTGAGTGGTAAGAGTTTGGTCCATGATCATGGTGGGCATATTTGTGATGGATGACGGAAAAAAGTATAAATAAAAACAACTATAAGGTGTCTTCCTGTTAATCAGTCCTAACTGTAATGATGTACAAACGTGGGTCAGGCCCGTTTGTGGATGTTACCAGTTTCCATTGGCTCACTGAGGAGCTCCAATCAGAACAACGTGAGGAAAACCAAATGAACAGGGAGAAGCATGAAGGACAGTAATTCATGACTAAAGATCCAAAATGGAAAAAAAAGACTAAATCTAAAGAGAGAAATGAAGAAATATTCTCTCAGGATCAGTCTCCATCTTTTTCTCTGTGGCTAATAAGTATCTCTCCATCTTCACCCACCCATCCATCCTCCTCTCTGCCTCTCTCTCCTTCTGATCGTTCTATAAACAGTGATTGATCAGCAGCAGCAGCAGCTCACTGATCATCTCCTCTTCTATTCTTCTTCTCTCACTCCCTTCATTACCCTCTCTTCTCTCCTCCATTACCCTGTTCTCCTCACCATCAATCTTCTCCTCTCTCTGCCCTATCCTTCTTGTTCCCCTTCACTTTGTTTTACTTTGCTTTATTACATTTTGTTTGTGCTTGTTTTTTATCCCTTGACTTAAAACATCTTTTTATTTGCCTTTTATGTTGTTAGCATCTCTTATTTAGTTTTTCTCAACAGCCCTAGGTCTCACTTTCTGACTCTCTGGTTGGTAAAACACCCTAGCGTTGTAATAAAGTAGAGTGGTGGTCTAAAAACGTCAAGTAAACATAAATAAGTGAAATCCTGACAAGCCTATGTGCACACAGGTTTCTTAAGAACCCAGGTGTTACCCTTGTCTCAGATTTCTTACAGAAACAAAACAAAATCTGAGCTGGTGGAGAGATTCATGTCAGAGCCTGAAAAACTATCACAGTATTTTTATAGTCAGTATTTTACTACAAGAATAGTTTTCATTTGTTTATTTTTATATTTCTGTGAATTGTGAGTGGCTCCAACACAATATCAATATAACGTGTTCAGTAAAGAAATAAAATTACACATTTGGTAGATTAAACTGATTCATTAATGTTTCATTCTTCTACGTATTTTTATGGGGGACACATCTCAGCACAAGACCTAGTGTTGCAAACAGAAACAGCACTGCAGTGAAACCTGCTTTTCTCCAAATGTCCTGAATCCTTAGCCTGGCACTACCCATGAGGAAAGTTCAGTCATGAGGTGGGATCTACAGTTATCGGATAATGAGCAACGTGACGTACTCACCGCTACGGAGGTCAGTCAACAGACCACTCCACCACACACCATCAAAGAAGACACAAATATATCCTTGTTCTAAATAAAGGACTTAAGTACCTCTGTCTGCTTTTGATTCAAAGATAAGCCCAAATCTAAATGTCCAAAGTTGAGTTGTTTCAAACGAGCTGTCGCCATCAGTTTTGCTCAGTCATAGTAACATCCTTCCCACCAAACCGATAGAGCACTGTGATTGGCCCACCAAACCAACCGAGTGCTGTGATTGGCCCACCAAATGGACAGAGTACCGTGATTGGCCCACCAAACCAAACGAGTGCTGTGATTGGTCCACCAAATGGACAGAGTACCGTGATTGGCCCACCAAACCAACCGAGTGCTGTGAATGGATGTATCAGCGCAACTTGTGGCATGGATATCTGACTACCTAACTAACCGACCCCAGTTTGTGCGTCTGGGGCAATGTGAGTCCGATGCGGCGATCTGTAACACAGGAGCACCACAAGGAACCGTGCTCTCCCCCGTACTGTTTAACCCATACACATCTGACTTCCAGTACAACACAGATATGTGTCACGTACAGAAGTTTGCAGAGGACACAACCATTGTGGGATGTGTGAGGAACGGACCGGAGGATTACAGAGAATTGATCCAGAACTTCGTGGAATGGTGCGACTCCAATCACCTCCTCCTCAATATCTCCAAAACCAAGGAGATGGTGGTGGATTTTAGGAGAGCTAAGCCACAACCAGAGTCTGTGATCATAAAGGGAGATATGGTGGAGGTTGTTCACACCTTCAAATACCTGGGAGTGCAGCTGGACGACAAGCTGGACTGGATCGCTAACACAGATGCGCTGTGTAAGAAGGGGCAGAGCCTCATGTACTTTTTGAGAAGACTAGCATCCTTTAACATCTGTGAAAGGCTGCTTCTTACATTTTATCAGTCTGTGGTTGCTAGTGTTCTCACATATGCGGTGGTGTGCTGGGGAGGGGGAGTCAAGAAGAAGGATGCAGCACGCCTGGACAGATAAGGAAGGCAGGTAGAGTGGTTGGCACAGAGCTGGACAATGTGACACCAATAGCGGAGCGGCGGGTGCTGAACAGGATTCTCTCAATCATGGATAACACCCACCACCCGCTGTACAGCACCCTCTCTAGACAGAGGAGCAGTTTCAGTGGCAGACTGCTGTGGCTGACCTGCTCCACTGAGAGGTTGAGAAGATATTTCCTCCCTCTGGCTATAAGACTATACAATGCCTCCAGGCTGAGGCACTGAGATGGTCTAAGAACATGTCATGGTGCCCACAAATTTAAATCTGTTATCAGACCAGATATTTAGATATCGGGAGTGAGGCAACAGCTCAAGAGTATTTTTATTAAGTGTGACCATAGACATAATGGAAAGGAAGTATGGTGGGGGATTGAGTCGGAGTTATATCTTCTTGAGTGTCATTTTAATTCTATAGTGTAATTTTAATCTTCTTACCTTGACATTTTTAATCTTTTTATCTATGATATTTTTATTTTTTATCTTTTTATCCATGACATTTTGTTCCTCTATTTATTTGTTTTTATATGTTTGAGTATTTGTATCTGCTGCTGGCACTGACACATTTGGCCCACGAAACCGACAGAATGCCGTGATTGCCCCACCAAACCAATAGAGAACTGTGATTGGCCCACCAAACCGACAGAGCGCTGTGATTGGCCCACCAAACCGACAGAGTGCCGTGATTGGCCCATCAAACCAATAGAGAGCTGTGATTGGCCCACCAAACCGACAGAGAGCTGTGATTGGCCCACCAAACCGACAGAGTGCTGTGAATGACCCACCAAACAGACAGAGTACTGTGATTGGCACGCCACCAGACTAGCCACGGCGTGGCTAGGCCGACATGCAGAGTAAAATCCTTTTGCTTTTGCTACTGTCTGTCTAGATTTCTAAGCTACTGAATCCTAATAAGAAATCTTATAGGCTTATATTACATTAGTAATCTTACATTTTTGATTAGATTCAAAAGACACATGCTATTCTGTCACGTGACAACAGGACATTGCAGAAGCTTATGGCTGCAGGAATGGCAACAGAGGAAGAGTCAACAAGAAGTGCATAAATGTATTTGAACATGGGGGGAAATACAGCAGTTTTAACTTAATACTCTAAGCAACAGTGATGCTATTTTAACCTCTATTGATTGGGTCAGAGTCCTTAATTAGAGGGTCACACCCTCCAATCCTCCCGCTCTAATTCAAAACATCTTTCAACCCCTGTGTGCTTCACCCTCAATTCAGCTTTCACCTCATTCTGGAATTTTTCCTCCTAATTAGATCCCTTCAATCACTCCTCCCCTCCGTCTCCTCTCCTCCGCTCTGCTCCCGTTTGCTTCTCCTGGTTTTCTCCTTGAGATCTCACGCAGCAGGACTTTGAGACTCCTGAGTGACGGATGTACGAGTGAGAGACGGAGCAGCAGAGAGATGAAAGATAATTCTGAGTTTATCGAGTGAAATGATAAAATCACCTGCTTCACACATGCACACACAGATACGTGAACAATTCCTAATGAAACACCTCAGCTGGATCTGATTGGCAGCTCCTGCAGCAGCAATCAGTGCTTCTCTATTATACAAGAGCCAACACACACTCATGCGCACACACGCATGCACACATGCATGGACACACACACACACACACACATGCACCTACTCATACGCGCGCACACACACACACACACACACACACACACACACACACACATACACACAAAGTACGTCTCATTTTTCCTTATTTTTGTCAATTTTTTTCTCTCCCTTCCCCTTCTCAACCTACCTTTTCTTCTCCTCCTCCTGTTTTTTTCTCCGGCTCTGCCTTTTCATTCTCCTCTCTCCTCACCCTCACCCATAATCTCACATCCTCCTCTCTGCATGCTGCGTTTTTTACTGTGACACAGACTAAGTAGGTCAGTGTTGATGGCTGAGCTCCGTTGAGATGGAGGAGACTTTATATCTGCTCTATGTGGGTTTTCCAAACATTCACTATTGGCTCATCTTCTGGTTTCACTTGACACACACTGACTAGGCACATCCGAACCACCAGACACAGGCCATGAGGTCCACTCTTGACCATGTCGTGTGTATAATCTGAACACGTATGTAAATTACTCCTGGCACCTGATATGACTGCTTTTCCTTGGGTCTGGACCCTCACCGTAATTCTTCATGCACAAACCTCTTGAACCTGATGTGCACGCGCTTGTATTCATGTTATTTTTGGATCAGCTGCACCTGAGGAATCTACTCAATGATCAGCAGTTTCCACTAGGTGGCAACAACGTGCTGGTTTGTTGACTGCTTGTGTAAAAGAAAATTCTTTCATTGATTTATCTGCAATGATTTGATGCAGTTTTGTTTTATTTTCTGATTTTCTGTTTTACATTATTCTACTGCAATCTGCTCTTTTTTCAAAATAAATGATAATTATCCATTAAAGCAGATTTTCATCATCATCATCATCATCATCATACCGCTGGAGCGGTTCGGAACCGAGTGTGAAGCAGCTGGGATGAGAATCACATCATGGTCTTGAGTCGGAAAAGGGTAGAATGCCTTTCCCAGGTCAGGAATGAGGTCCTGCCCTAAGTGGAGGAGTTTAGGTCGACGCTCACACGGAGTTTGTAGCTGACGGAGGATCGTGGGCGATTTTGCCAGCAAACACAATCATCCGGAAAATAAAAAATAACCAATCGGTAAGTTAATATGTAAAATAATTTTTTCTTCAGGCTGATTATCCTAATGTCCTTTTGTTTTATGATGTGGAAACAGTTTTCCACATGTGTGTTGATCATTGTTGCTGGTGAGATGCTGCGTGTCTTAGCCAGGACTCTTTTGAATGAGATTTTTAATCTCAAGGTTTTTTTTCCTGGTTAAATAAGGGTTAAATGATAAAAATAAAAATGCAATTTTTACTTAGTTATTAGTGTTTGAGATATGTGAGCAAGCTAAGTGACTTATTAAAGTAAATTTTTTTCTTCCATTTACAAATTCTGTTCTCACAAGTGACATAGCATTTATTCTGTACTCAGTACAGTTCACAAGAAGTAAAGAGATATACAGATAAAATAAGCACAATATGACATGCTAAAACAAACAGATAGCTGTCATTAATTATATTCTTTTTTTCTCTCAACAGCCATGTAGATAATCAGAGACAGCTACGTGAGGCATGGTGCCCAGAAAGCTGCACAGACCATTGGAGACAACCTTGGCCTCCCTGACGTCCGTGTCTCCTGGTTTGGTTGCGGTGGAAACACCTTCTTAGCTTCTTATTCACTCCCTGCGAGGAAGAGCAGCTCCTCATGTCCTTCTCATCCACTGTGGCGGTAATGTTACGGGGGTGGTCGACAGTGTAAAGCTGGTCAACATGATTGAGGAGGACCTGCACCGACTTCACCTTCTACACCCTCATATGCCCATCATCTTCTCGTCCATCACCCAGAGGTGTAGATGGAGGGCTGTTATAAAATCAGCAGGAATTGAGAAGGCCAGGTTTGTCAACAGTATTATGGCTACATTTATTTCTAGCTTAAATGGTGCTATTGTTGTGCATCCTCACATTAGACATGACAGTCCAGGGATGATTTTGTCAGACAAAGTTAATTTCACAGATATGGGAAATTATAATTTTCTTAAAGACCAACTCCTAAAGCAGTGAAATACTTCTATGTGGTAGTCTGACCGCTTTTGAACTTGGCCTTTAGGACAGTTTTATTATAAAACAAAAAGTACAAACATATCCCTGATTGTTATGCCTAATGTATTATTGATGTAAACTAACATTTTCCTTGTTGTTGAATAAAGATGATGGTGAGGACTGAACACGTTATATCTGAACTGATAAAGCTTTCCTTAACACGTCACTAGGGGGAGCCCTTCATCCTCAACCTGCATGTCTCCAGTGTCTGAGGCCTTCTGGGGAAACCAACCAATCAGCAAGCAGCTCATTATCATATTCATGTCCTGGCCGAGTGGGAGGGGCAAACAGCTCTTTTCACAGCAAGGCTGGTTTAGGGGTTTTAGAATGGCCTCCTGGGACAAATGAAAGCCAAAAGAACATTTCTTATGCTTTTTAGAGGCTCAAAGCTGTTTTAGATTGTTGATTAACTGCATTCTAGGTCACCTTTAACAATTACATCTGTAGCCATACCACTGTTGACAACCCTGTTCTTCCCCCTCAACCCAGTATTCCTCTCAACAAGACTGTGCAGCTCTCTGGGCATCTTTCCTTGCATTTTTATTTTTGATTAATTTCTCTAAATTTAATGACAGTCATGTTACATTAAAAGGTTTGTGAAAAACAATTTTTTTTCCTCAATTATTGGAATTTCTTTGAATAAGGCAAAACGGGAGGAAGCTTTGTGTAAAGATCTTAATATTAAAAAAGACCTTGTGAATGTGAAGTTAGCTTGTGGACATGCGCTAACGGTCGATCACGTGACACGGCAGCGTTTGAAGCAGATGGCAGCTCTTTAACATCCACAAACAATCAAGACGCATTTTCGCCATATTTATTTACTGACAATGCAAATAATCCAGTAAGAAATATTCAACACTCACTCCAACAATCTGGAGGACAGTGAAGAAAATTTAGAAAGCCTACAAAATTACCTCGACCAAGTCCAAGAAAGTTTTGTAATGGGGACGAAGAAATCAGCAGCCAACACCGACACACCTGTGACCAAGAGAAGCCGACCTCAGGACTCCCCCGAGGCAACCTCATCTCCCAGTAAAGATATTATTGAAATACTGAATTCCATTGATAAAATGCTTTGGGGATTTGAGGGACGTCTCCACCTGCTAGAAATTCTGCACAAAGAATTCCATGATCTGCGTCAGTCTCTGGAATTCAGCCAGAAACAGGTGGAGCGGCTTACTGCGGAGAACGCGTCCCTGAAGGAGTCCGTGTCATCTCTGACAGAGGGAATGACCCGGCTCTCTCAGGACAACAAGACCATGAATGAGACTATCTTGGACCTTCAGGTCCACAGCATGAGAGACAACAGTGTTTGCAGGCCTGCCAGAGCAGACGGGAGGACAACCGGAGAACTGCGAACATACTATAAAGGACTTTCTCCAGACCCACATGAAGATTCCTGAAAAAAATGTTAAAAACATCACCTTTCACCGGGTTCATCGCCTTGGAGCCAGAAGAGTGGACAGCAAAAGACCTTGATCCATCGTGGCTTAGCTTCAACACTTTAAGGAGAAGGATCTTGTTAAAATCCGTGGGAGAGAAGACTTCAGCGTCAACGACCAGTTTCCTAAGGAAATCCTGGAGCACCACCGAGTCCTATTCCTGCTGCGTAAAAAGTTAATTCAAGATGGGAGCCGCGCTGTCATCACTGTGACACCCAGGGACGTTTCAAGGCATTTGGGTGCCCCAGGCAAGATGGATTGTGTGGGGCCCCCATAGGGAGCGGAACATTTGGGTATAACTGCTTTTTACAAAATGGGAACCAGAAATGGGAACCAACTTCAGCTTCGTTGAACTCATTAACAATGTAAAACAAATAAGCCGTCTTCCTTTAAAAATTGTATCCCCAGCTAACACAGCTAACCACCAAACAACAGTAATAATTAAAGGAGTCATCACCTGAAATCTTCACTTTTCCACTTAAAAACATGTCTATAATGGCTTCCTAATGATTTTTCACTGGCTGAGAAGCCGATATTTAACATTGACGTGTTTGTTTACTCTTGCCTTCTTCAACCAGCTCACATGCACCCCACGATCACGCGCACTCCAACACGAGAACTTGAGTTCTGGCCCCATATGCCGACACAAAGGTCGAATATAAACAAATATGAACCAGCAGCAAACAAACCAGCACAACAAAGCTCATTTCATAACGTGAAACGCATAAATTATGTCTTACCGTTGACGACTCATGTTGTAATCCGTGTTATGGGAAACAAAATTCTGATCGGTTTGTGTATTCCATCTTCACAACAGCATAAGAGCCGATGCCTGGATGTTAGCTTGCTTTGTCCCAACTCAACAACAAGGGAGGGCGCCATTACGCACGAGGCGAGGCTCGGGCTCGTACATACACGGTTGGATCCCGTAGGTCACTGCCAGGTCGGGTTCAGTCATAACTCTTGTTGTTTTGGAGCGAGATGCTGAAGCTGCTTCCTGCTTCCTTCCACCAATCACCGCGCCCCTCAGTCCAAGACAGCCGAAATATTGCGTGTCATCTCGCGAGAAAATATGCCGTTCACAATAAAGGATTAAAAAATCACATTTTTAATTTATTTTTCCAATACAATTTATTTTAATGGTCTAAAAGACTATAATAGGATGTAGATATCCACGGTATTATAGGTGATGACTCCTTTAAGCAAAAGGCTTCTGTCCTGTGTGGATTCTCATGTGTGTGTAACAGGATATGACAATTTCGCACAATAATCGTTGTGAAAGCTAACTTCCCGTTGCAGTTCCAGGTTTCGTTCTTAATAAACCTGAAAATATAAAGCTAAAGAAACTGGAGGGTTGGGGATAACAGAAATACTTAATCTGAATAAATCACATGACCAGGGGAGGAGACATGAAAGGAGACAGGAGACAAGGATGGGATGATAACATTCGAAGCGGGTGATTTATCTGAGACGTTAGCAATTCCTTTTTAAGTCCAACCATCTGATCGTCTTTGCGACGTTCTCAGTTCCTTTTTAAGTGCTTTCTCATTTCCTTTTGAAGTCAAAATTATTTTTGCTATGTTTTTTAGGCCCGAGCAGCGAAAGCGCTGCAAAGGCCTATTGTATCTGCTCTGTTTATTCATCCTTTTTATTTTTCTTCCAGCAAATTAATTCGCTTTTTGGAGGCCTTAACATATACGAAAACTCACAATTTTTTGCACAAGTCAGTCGTGGTGGTTTTGTATTTCAAAGGTCCCAAAAAAATCGCAAAAAAAATGGCTGAACAGCGCCCCCTGGTAGTGATGCGTTGGTCGCAAACAAAATGGCTCTCAGTTACGTGAAGCGGGGTTTGTACAGACACCAGACCAAATCAAGTCACTATTAGCTCCGAACTATCCATTATCTACGTGCTGCTGTTGTCGTCTTTGGATACAGGAAGAAACTTGTGCATCTAATCAGGTTATTCCAAATTTTTCAGAAACCCAAATACTGACCTTAACCCGATCAGAACCCGAATACTGGCTGCATGTAAACGTAGTCTATGTTTTCTGGTGTCAGGGTGTGGAACCATTGGGTTGAGGGAATTGCTTTCTTTTAAAAACAAGCCAAAGAACCCCCGCCCCCCCCCTCCACAGAGCTGTCATAAAATATAGATGCAGCACGTAGACAGAGGAAGCCCTCTGAATGAATTATTTTAGCACATCTCCCAGGTGACTGAGCAGTAGATACACAAGGAGCTAGACAACAGAGGTTATGAACACCAAACGCTTCAGCAATAATACAGGAGCAGCAACAGTAGCTCTAACCCTAATATCAAAATGATTTTCTTTGGCAAAACCAGAGGAGTATGTTTGCATCAGCCATTGATCAGTGTGAGTAGAGCTGGTCGAATTACAGTTTCATTTATTATTTATTTTAATGCACATCTGAAATGCAAATATCAGAGAACTGAAGATTTTAGACTCAACCTATTCATAACTAACACTGTGTTCTGTATAACTGTCATATTGCCATGCCCTTTGCTAAAGGAGTTTTACCTGATATGGGTAAAAACTCTATTTAAATATCAGACATGCTAATCCTTTTTAAACAACAGCCTTTAAAACATCCTGTTTACGGTTTAAATGACATCAGCACACGGTGCAGTGGAGAAAAATGTTACCTGTGGAAATAAACACTGATATAAGGCTCATTCGTTACCAGATTCTGCCATATAAAATAAGCCTCTGCTGAAACAAATCTCCTTCTTGATTTACAATAATTTACAGTGTTTCCTCTGCAGAGAAAGCAGACAGAGATGTTTGTTTAATCCACCTCTGAGCATGATCCCTCAGGACAGGGGCTGCCATTATACTGGCTTAAAGAGACTGAGGTTGAGCTGACACTTCATCCTCTCTCCCAGAAGGCTGGGGAACACCTGCGTGATCATCATCATAAATGTGTTTTTCCTTTTTCTTTGTGATGCATGTCATGATCTAGCATCAACGTACAGGGAGGGGGTACCCCACTGACTGAATTAAAGCGCTGCAGCACTCAGACTGCCGCCATGGGATTAAGGTGATTTCTGCCCAGTCCTGCTAGCTAGTAGCCTAGTGAACTAGATCAAATTCTTGCTTTGCAGAGTTTGGTCTAGGCACGCTTCATTGGACCCCTCGCAGCCCAAACCACTGCTGTGTCTATCCAATCACAACTCGCTATAGTTTTGGTTGGGCCAATCACAGCGCTCTATATTGTGGGCCAATCACAGAGCGGGAGTAGCCGATGACGTCAGCGCTGCGGCCGCGAACCCAAGCAACATGGCGGCAGCGCCGGAGCCACGTTCTTTTGAAACGGCTTTGTCATCAACATTGGATTATTTAGACTCCAACGTGCGTAAGTCTGTCGGCTATACTTAGCAGCTTCTTATTTTTATCAAACAAAGTAGTGCAATGTCCCAGTACACCTGATATTCACATGTTTTTATACAAAAACGACAGAAATCATTGACGCCATTAGTGGGTCCCGCTTTTCCATCGCTGTGATTACGTTACGTTGTTCGTTACTCTGATTGGTCCTAGCGCTATCCAATTGCATGCTGACATTTTGAAAGACAACCGTAGATCCCGCCTCACGACTGAGAGCCGTCAATGGTTCGTGGCCAGACTATATATACACATATATAGGATGGCTTGCCAGGCTAGTTCCAGAGAACTTTCTCCACAAAGTCTTTGATCTTGTCCGGAAGAGTCTGCAACAGCCTTTTGTTTGAAAGAATTTTCTCCTGTCGGAGCAGTAGATCTTGGAGCTCCTCTTTGCTCTGATGTCTCAGGTCTGAATTATTGTGCAGAGGTTTGGGGTAATACATACATAAGTACATTATCTCCAATAATATTGTTGCAAAAAAAAAAAACTGCTAGGATAATTAATAAAGCTGGTTATAGAGACCATACAAACAACCTTTTTCTGAAATCAAGAGTACTAACGTTTACTGACCTAGTTAATTTTTCAACATCACAAATACTGTATAAATATATATAGAGATAAACAATATAATTTGAGGGAAGGATCAAACTTAAAACACCCGTCTGCACGGACGACATTAAAAAGTCGTTGTATTTCTGTTTGCGGAGTGAAATTAAACAATGAGTTAAGACAATGTACAAATATGACCCAGTTCAGAAAGTGGTACAAAAATATGGTTTTTGTGAAGTACATGGACAAAGAGGAAGTCTGACTGGATGAAATCAGGGGATTGTGGAATGGGTGTTAAAAAGACTGTGGATATGCATTAGTGTATGTATGTATGTGTATGTTGGTGTGTATGTATGTGTATGTATGTATATATAGGTGTTTATATGTACACAGGCATGTATAAAAATTAGTAAATGCTTGTAAATAGATTTTAAGGAGAATAACAATTATTCATGTTCATGTATGTCTGTATGTTTACTGGTGGGTAAAAGGGAAAAATAACGCTTACAAATGCAGTTGTGTACTGGTGTAAATGGGACATTAAGGGAGTCGACGGGAAACTATAGACACTGCA
The DNA here is from genome assembly GCA_006937985.1 of Aphyosemion australe. Taxonomy (NCBI): domain Eukaryota; kingdom Metazoa; phylum Chordata; class Actinopteri; order Cyprinodontiformes; family Nothobranchiidae; genus Aphyosemion; species Aphyosemion australe. The sequence goes on along the minus strand of SSNS01000320.1, from coordinate 149,109 downwards.
ATGCATAATATAGGTAAACAAGGACATGAAATATAGTAAACAAAGATGCTTTTTGAGTTTCGTTTTGACTGAATAACATGGAGAGGGGTCAGGAGTTTATACATTTAAGCTTCTTCCTGCTCCTTTTGAACATCAGATTTATACTATACATTAGGGATGTAAGACAATATCGATATGGCAATATATCGTGATAGTTTTTCCTGTGATATTATATCGATATTCAAAAGCTGTGTATCGAATTTTTGGAAGAATTTACATGTAAACATTTGTGCATTTTCTTTTCTTTCGGTGCAATGCAAACACCGACCGCTAGCTGGCAGCAGTGTGCAATGGGTTTTGTTTCCACCATTGAAATGTAAATCCCTCTATTATGGTTCAGATACCTCTCTCTGAATGTATCGCAATATATCGTGATGTATCGTATCGTCTCCCCTGTAACATGATACGTATCGCCAGATTTTTACCAATACACATACTATACATTTTTATTTAGTGTTTTATTCTTGTTTTTTTTGTTCGGTTGAAATTATGTCTAGATATGTTTAAAAATGTTCAAATAAACCATTCATTCATTCATTCAAACTTCTTGGGTGTCTGACTTGGGTCTGCTCCACGAGCCCCCCTGAGGCAGCTGTCTGCATAGTATGGCTTTAACATCAACTAGTACTGATTCTGTTACTAATGCTGAACAATGTTTCCTTAAATATGACTAAAACCACACATATTAAACCTACATAAACAGAAGAAAGGCTTAAAAGAAACAAAGGAGAACAATGAACAGAAGAGAATATTTTAAAGGAATGAAGCAGGTCAAAGTGCTTGTTTAGTCAGATCCTCGGACTGGTTCAGGTGCCTCCATCTGCATGTGAAAGCGCTGGTGGGCAAATAGATACTTACCCCCCAAAATAAATGTGCCTGTCACTTCTAATAGGCTGTGGATTAAAGTGTCTCCTAAAAAAATGTCATGAATAAAAAGGAGACAAAGTTACAGAAGGTGAGATGAAGACAGATATGGAGGCTGAATGGAGTGTCAGCAGTGCTTGGACAGCAAATTATTTGCAGAGCTACAGATTTCCTGACCGCCTTTCTGCCGCTCTGTGTGTGTGTGTGTGTGTGTGTGTGTGTGTGTGTGTGTGTGTGTGTGCGTGTGTGTGTGTGTGTGTGCACGCGTGTGTGAGTATTTTTACCCCTCCACTGAAAAGCTGCTTGCAGTCGCAGAATGTGAGTGACATTATTTCCCAAAAAAACTGAGTTTGATTTTTCCTGCTGCGTTTTCTAACTATAATGTTTACCATGATGCATCTCTCTTCCTGCCATGTGAAAATATGTGACTGTGAGGAAAACCCAATGGCTAAATAAGGTCAAGAATGTAATAAAAACCCTGCATGGGACTGACTGCATGTAAAAAACAAACAAAACAAAACAGAAAGTTAAATACTTTAGCTCATGAGTTTTCAGTATTTATTTATGATCCAGAGAGAAATAAACATGTTTGAATCTAGAATCAGCTTGAGATCTCCATAGCTGGAGTTAAGGAACCTTGGTGATGTGTTCATGAGCGATGGTAGGATGGATGAGATATGGACCATCAGATCAGTGCAGTGATGATGGTGTTGCTCTGGTCCTTCATCCAAAATCCCACCGACTCTCATTAGATCTGGACAGTTTGGTGTTGTTTCAGTAGTTTTTTTTATAGACTCTTAAGCTTCCTACACTCAGGCTCTAACCCCCTCCTCTCTGACCCTCAGGTACATCCACGCCCTCTACCTGGGAGCCCAGAGTCGATGGCACAGCAACGGGCCTCGTCGTCACTTCCACTGGCGGCTGATGTTTGAGAGTGCTGACATCACCATGCTCCGTCTGCTGGAGGCCTTCCTGAAGTCTGCTCCGCAGCTCGTTCTGCAGCTGAGCATCATGATCCATTTAAACACAGCCCTCCCCCTGCCAGGTCAGAGAGATGCTGTCACTCCTTCACAGTCTGTCATTGATTTAATGACAAACTCAGACTTTTCATTAACATTGTACTTGCAGCTATTCCACATGGCAGTGATTAATCATCATTAACCAATCACATACAAGCAGGAAGTGCTTGGATTGCTCTGGAATGACCCTGTAAACATCCCTACTCTATATATATATGACAAGGATCAGATCAACTTTACTTCTAATTCACTTTAGCTCTCATTGTCTAAAGTGTAGAAGAACCAACAATAGACCCAAAACATAAAAATAAATTTAAAAATCAAATTAAAGTGTGTATTAAAGACAAGGAAAATATAAACCAAAAAATGAATAAATACATGATTAAACTCGGGGAAGGCTCTGAGCTGTTCTGAAGTGCAGACGCATTTATAATAAATATAAATGCTTATATTGTCTCTTCAGATAATAGAGGACAGCTTCCCAGCACCGCCCTGGACGAGCCACCACAGGTTCTCTTCTATTTTGTCGCAACAAGTTTAAATGACTTCCCCATTTAAGACTTGTTGGCACCACACCCCCCACCTCCATCCTCTGTAAAAATACAGGAAGACATGTGCAACTGCATCTATGAGGCTCAGCACCGCCCCCTATTGGTACATCCCGGGCAGCCAGAGCTCACCTTGGCACCAACTCACCCTTCTCCCATGGGTTTGAACAGGAAATGAGTCAATTCAGCTATTTTGATGATAAAAATGTTAAAGTCATTCATGAAACAAATTTCTAGACCAGACAAGTGGACTCTGTGGCCCAATTTCAATACTCGCACTGCGCCCTACACCCTTCTGTGAAGTGCACTTAGAGGAAGTGCGCAGTAAGGCTTCGAGTGCGTAGTACACAAATGTGCAAATAATTGCCGAATTGGGACAGTGAGCATTACGTCATCGACCGCGACGCATGCTGGGATACTTGCCGCTGTTTGTGCTTTTTTAAAAATCTTTATTAACAACTTTCAAACACACAAACAATTATTTGATTAAATTTAAATTAATTGCTGTCCACATTTATATCTTAGTCTAAAAAAACATTCAGAGCATGAATAAATATCATTAATTGTCTTTAAATGAACTTCTTTCAGTTGAAAATACATATTTTCAGAAAAGGCACATGACCAATTGCTCCACCTTCTTCTCAAAATTCTTACGTAGCATGGATTGCTGTGGACTTGGGTGAAGTGCGGATTAAGGGTGCAAAAGGGGCGTGGTCAACTTCCGCACTTGAGAATCGGGACACCCTACGTACTCGCATCCCTGGCCGGGAACGCGCAATTGAAGGGTGCAAGTGCGAGTATTGGGATTGGGCCTAACATCATGTTAGTATGCCATTGCTACTGACTCCCCATCAATGTGTCTGTGTCCAATTTTTTATTCTTGCAACAAACATTAATGTCTTACTGCTTCCCTTGTAAAAGACAAAATAAAATAAACTAAATTCTAAACTAAATAGACTTCATGAGTTGAGAGAAATAGGACGTTCTACATCTAGTAAATGTTTTCCACATATCAAGTGGTCTTGTTTGACTTATTGTTGGTGTGACTTTTGTCCTCTGAACCTTTGAACTGATATCTTTATGCTGCAGAATCATCTCTTTGTTCCTGTCTCTGAAACCAAACCTTCAGACCAGTTTTGACAAACTACCAAGTTTCCTACAAACGACAGCCAACAAATAATGCATTAAACAATAATAATAACAATGAACAATTAGTCTTGCAATAAATCAGATAATATGGATCTTACAAGTTGACCAAATTGTCTTGTAAGAATTATCTTTAAGATGAAGAAATCTTATTTTCTTCTCAGAAATGACTTTCAGTAGAAATCTATGAAGTCCATACATTATATAGGTAACCCCATTCCTTGTGTGTGTGTGTGTGTGTGCATGCGTGTATGTATGTGTGTGTGTGTGAGAGAGAGAGAGAGAGAGAGAAAGAGAGAGCTGAGTGCAGATATCAGTGACAGAGTAAATGCTTTATTCATGCAGCTACAAGGAACAGATTGCTCTTTGATAAATAAATCAAAACAACTCTTCTCTATCTTTGTGTTCCCACTCACACACCTGATTCAGAACAAAACAAACACACACACGCGTGCACACACACACACACACACACACACGCACACACACACACACACACACACACACACACACACACACACATCAAAGGGAATCTACAGAAATGACCAAGAGTATGGGCTCACATCATGGATCCGCTGCAATACTGGAAAACAGGACACGGGTGGTTATTTGTTTTGTTTTATTTTTTTCAGTTAATCTGTATCATACATGCTGGTAAATATAGTAAAACATTATATTTTTATGTAAGGTTACCTTATGTCTCCTGATGTTTGCACACATTGAGAGGAGCTGAGGTGGCTCGGGCATCTGGTTAGGATTACTCCTGGACGCCTCCCTGGTGAGGTTTTCTGGGTACGTCCAACTGGGAAGAGACCCAGGACACGCTGGAGGGACTATGTTTCTCAGCTGGCCAGGGAATTCCTTGGTATTCCCCTGGTGGAGCTGGCCCATGTGGCTGGGGAGAAGGAAGTCTGGGCCTCCCTACTTGGGCTACTGCCCGACTCCAACACTCCGACTCCGGATAAGCGGATAAAAATGGATGGATGGATGGATGGATGATAGCCTACCCAGCTAATGGATCTCCTTCACTAACCAGCTAACTACAACTCTTGACCTGCCTGTTGTGTCTGCCGCTGGGGGGCAGCGTAGGAGGAAGTGTGGAGTGAAAAAGGGAGAAGAATAAAGCTTGGGGAAAAAAATACTGCCTCGTACCTAATTTCTGCCACAACGACCAGCCATAACACTGCCCTTTGGGAACATTTTGACTTCTATTATCTCCTCATGTCCACGGTGTCTGTGGAGGCAGCAGGAAAACAAGAAAATCATCTCCTGTAACTTAAAATTAACCAAAGCTTCCTCCCAGTTTAAGTTGAACTGAACATCAATTTATCATCATGAAACAAAAGAATAACATTTAACAATAACTTCTACAGGGTGGAACAGCAGCACAACATTATACTCATTTCTCTTTGATTGTTCTCTCATTCATAGGAGCTCACTCTCTCCTGTAAACTTCCCTGTGGCCCTAAATAAAAGAGACAGATAATCAGATCCTCACCCCCACCCCCTCCCCAACACTGTGGCTCTCCCGACATCACAACATTTGGTCTGAGCCCCACTGAACCAGAGTTTTTTAAACGCTTCTTAAAACACCAAGGAGGAATAATAACGCATGTCTAGAGGTGCGTCTTTTACATATTACACCAAAATGATGATTTCTGAACTGTAGAATGTATGGTGAAAGTCCTGTTAGTTTTTACTGAATCAATCACATAAATTAAATTAAGACTTTAGAACTTAGTGAGGATCTCTGGAACTGTTTTTGGCTGGTTTGGATTTTTCCTTCTAAACACATGTTTGTGTTCATATAAACAGATCTGCAATGTGGGGTACCCCAAGGCTCTGTGTTGGGTCAACTCATGTTTTTACAACATCTACACCCTTTTGATCATTAATGCATTTAGTTTTATTCCCTACCACTTTTATGTAGATAACATTTAGCTGTTATTCTCTTTCATAAAACTAACTGATCATTCAGAAAAGACTTACTGGTTAAAAAATAATTTCCTACAATTAAACTCAAAGACTGAATGTCTGATCAATGCTCCTCTGATCTGATACACAGGTCATTTAAGTTCATCAAACATCAAAGTAAACTTGATGAATTTAGGTGTTTTGACCAATCAGTGTCTCTCAGATGGAAGACTGAATGTAGGGTTTAGACATTTTTTAATATATATAAAAGGTTAGTTTGTTGTGTAAATAGACACAAAGAACTCATATTTATCGTGACTTTAAGGGAGTTAACTGGTATGTTTTTATGAGCCAAAATTTGAGCAAAACTCTAAAATTTTACCTTTGCTTTTCAAATTAGGGCTGCAGTCCACTCATGTATCAGCCACCACTTGCAAACGTCTTTTCATAAACCTGAGTGTGCACTGACTGATCAGTGAAGCATGGCTGATTACATGCATGGCTGTCAGTTGAGCAAATCAAGTGAGCTCTGTGCATCTCTGCATCAAAGGCAGTAGATGTGCTTTGACAGTCACTCAAAGCTGACTCGTGTTTGTGGGTTTTTGTGTTCTAGTTCAGTTTGAAGTGCTAACAAACATTTTCCTGCTGTGTTGAAGAGTTCCAAACCCATGGCTACCCTGCTAAGACCGAAGCAATATTATTTGTTGGGTCAGACCAATGTGCTGGCAGGTCTGCAGGATCTGGATCCACTACTATGTGAATAGAGTGACAAAGGGCAGCCTCGGCGGAGTCTACCTCTCACCAGAAACAAGCCTTCCCCAACATGAGTGTTGGTAGTGCACCACTTCCCCCTTCTGAGATGCTGGATGATGGACCAGAATCTCCTCAAAACCATACAGACGTCCTTCTCCTTTGCCTCACTAAACTCAAGTTTTTATTCAGCTGAGCTGCGGTCCACTTGGACTGCCAGTTCCTATTGGCTGCCTCTGGAGTTGCACAAGGATTTCTCTTGAATCTGCTTTAATGTGGTGTTGGAAATGCAAAAGCACCGGTCTATCCCTGTTCTCTGATCAGGACTTAGTAAACTGATGTACACGCAGCCCAAATCTCTACTTGTTCTTCCTGCTTAATTACAACCTAGTGATAGCATTGCTGCACAGCTAGCCTCTACAGGAAGTCAGACAACTAGAAGTTTAAAACTTTCCCAGAGGAAGTGCTTGAAAGGAAAGCAATGGCTGAAGGGGTTGTGATCTGTTCTAGCCAAGTGGACGCCATGTAGGGAGATGTTTACCGTTATAAATGTCATGTACTTTGTACATTTTGATGCTTTCTTCAGCATTAGTGTTTGATTCGCTAGCTATGTTCTTTTATCACCATTGAGTGCTTAAAGACATTTCAGAATAAAGTACTGCCATTTAAAGAGTCATGAACAATTTCTTGACCAACAGCTGATAATATTTAATTGTTGTACTAAACCTTTATTTTAAAACGATTTGTAATTTTATCTGATGCATCAAACCATCAATGTTCAAGTCAAGCACTTGGTACATGGTTCTGGACAGATTATCAGAAGACATTTAGGCCCTTTTACTGACACGGGTTAGTGTCATCTCCTAGGAATATACTGTATATTCCATCACCTAAGCATTGTGTTGTTTTGTGCATTGCCTTTGTCTCCTATAGTTTTTCCCTACAATACCTTGTGTCTCCCACCAGGTCTCTCAGCTTCAGCCTCTTTGGTTTCACTGGCTTGGATGATCGCCTCCTACCAGAAGGTTCTCCGGGACTCTCGGGATGACAAGCTGCCCATGTCCTACAAGGCTGTGATTGCCCAGATGCTGTGGCACTTCTTTACTATTGGGGCTAGGACCGTGGCCTTCGCCCTCTTCGCCTCCGTCTTCCAGCTCTACTTTGGCATATTTATTGTCAGTCACTGGTGGGTAATACATGATCTGTTACTTTCTTATCTTTTGGTCGACATGGTGGAGGCTACAGAAGGGATGTGACGTTCACGAATGTACCGAGTATTTTGAACGGCTCTTCAGTGTGACGTTGAGAACTGAGTCATGTAGTGAATGTTCCAATAATTACCCTAATGGCAATAAAAATATCTAAACTATCTAATTACCCAAAAAATCTAATTTGCAAGTGAGTTCTTTGTTCAGTTCTTAAAAGTTCAAGATTACTAAAATATTAGTCTAGGTCAAAAAGGTTTAAAATGCATCATTTAAGTTGTATTGTTGCATAATAACATGTCTTCTTGGGAACTTTGTTTTGAGTAATCTCGCTCATAAAAAAGTAGGTAAAAGGGTCCACAGGGATCCTCATCCTAATCCCCTTTCATGTTTTCCTACGGTTCTTGTAACTTTGTCGGCTAAACTTTTAAATAATAATGAAGTCAAATGTTTCATCTACTAAGCATTAATTGCCATCTTTTTAAAGGTTGAATATGGAACATTTTAATAAAAAGCTATGTTTAAAAAAAAATAATACCTCCACGGGGCATTTAGAGGTGTGCAGAATGAATGAACAGGTTTTCCTTTAAAAGCCATATTTAAAAAAATAAATAATCTAAATTTTATTTTGACGGGCACAACACTGGGTTAATGTTTACATCTACCCGCCACTAGAGGGCACCATTGCGCTAAAAGGTCCGCTTGGCTAGGCGAGGCTGGGACTGTAAAATGGTGGACTCGACAAGTGAAGCAGCTGATTCTGAGCCCAGAAGATGTTCTAACAGTAAATACTGTTGTAAAATAAACTTATTAGTAGAAATTAGTCCTTACCCTGAACGATTTGTCACTAGACATGTTGTTGATTGTATCAGTGAATAAAAATGCAGACGGTTTAAAAATGAGTTCTGTTGTTGCAGTACCACCTCTGAACATCAGAGTTCACCAGAACTTGCCAGAGTGTCCGTGTTCGACATTCCACCTTTAATGATTATCTTGAAGTCTAAACCTAAACGTCTTCATAACAATAGCACTGCTTCTATCACCCGTCAGTCAAAAACCTTGTATCTCTGTTCAGCTAGCCAAGATTAAAGTTATTATTCTGTACCTGATAAATAAACATAACATTGTTTTTTTTAGGTGCGTTATGACCTTCTGGATTATCCAGGGTGAAACTGACTTCTGCATGTCCAAGTGGGAGGAGATCATTTACAACATGGTCGTGGGCATCATCTACATCTTCTGCTGGTTTAATGTCAAGGAGGGGCCAAGCCGCTTCCGTATGACGTTCTACTACTCTGTGACGCTGGCTGAGAATGTGGCACTGATTGCTGCCTGGTACACCTACCGTGGTCCACAAACCAGTGACTCCACCGCCCTGTTGGTGGTGTGCCTGGTGGCCTGCAGCTTTGCCCTGGGAACCTTTTTTATGCTGGTTTACTACTGCTGGCTTCACCCAGATGGGCCTGTTCTAGGATCGCAGTGGGGAGGATGTGTAGATGAGGGTTTGGTGGGTACGGGAGGGGTGGTAGGAGTGATTGACGCTTGTCTTACACCATCCCAAGGGTCTCAAACAGATATGGTCATTACCAGTCCTCCGAGGACTCTTCCTAGGACTAAAGACACAGGAGAACCAGCTCCTGGGGAACGGGAAAGAGACAGGGACAGCTGCCTGCCTGTTTTTCAAGTACGCCCCTCCCCTTCCTCCTCCCCTGCTCTCCTTCACAGGACCTCCTCCTCATCTCGCACACAGGAAGGTCCTGTAATCAGGATAGACCTCCCAAGAAAAAGGTACCCAGCCTGGGATGCACATTTTATTGATCGACGCCTTCGCAAGACCATCCTGCTTCTGGAAACCACATCAGCCATCAGCCCTCGGATACAATACAGAAGTAGCTTGATGGGCAGCAAAGAGGTTTTAGAGTATGAGACAACTGTTTGAGTCAGCAGGAGCTCTTAAACCTCAAAACGCAGTCTGGGACCAAGTTTTAGCCCAGCATTAGTCCTCACCCACGGACTACCTCTGGTGAGAGCAACCTGGAACAAAAACAGTGTCGGGCAACTCTTTCAGAAAAAAAGCTGTCAAATGTGATTGTAAAATGTGAAGTGCAATCTGGGACCAAAGCTGTTGGGAAACAAGTAGCACGAATGAGCCAAGAGGAGATAATAAAGTAAATCTGAGCAAGGAAAATGTCAGTTTATTTTCTAAGAGTTTATATGTGAGAAACAGAATCTTACACCTGGGACCAATGAGGGTTGGGTTTGGTTTCCTCCTGGATGGTCAGTACAACAAGTAAAGGACAAAGGAAGAGGGCGACGTGACTGCGACATGAACTCGAGCCCTGACACCCCGGAGGTACAACAAAGACTCGAAGAACGCTGACGAACCTGGTTGCTGAAGGGTGTGTGGGACATGCAACCGTTTTAGTTTAGCTTAAAAAACAGTATCCTACTCTAAATTGATCTTCCTATACTATCAAAAGAAGGGAACAAGCACATATTTGCTAAGATATACTACAGATGCCTTGGCTCCTTGTTGAAGGATCTGTAGAAATTCTGATTTGAAACCAAACTTAAATCATTTTTTTCCTTCCAAATGAACATTTAGTCAAAGTGGCATGAATTATATTTGGAGAAAACCATTGACTCTGAAGAAAACATAACTAGAAACCATTTTGTTTCCAATGTAAGCAAAGAGACATTCACATGTTCTTCTTTCCATCTCATCGTGTCCCTAAAGGTTGCATGTCCCTCACAAAAAATGTGTTTATGCTCTGGTGTCCAAAGTGAAACTGTTCTGTATGCTCAGCTCAGATTTTTGTAGAGACAGAACCCATCTGGTAAAGGATCATGACTTAGTGTTGGTCCAGATGGTTCATGAAACATAGGCCTGCGACATGAGTGATACGTTACCCATCCATAGCAGCCATAGCACAAGTCTCACTGTTTACATCCCAGCTGTATGGTCGCCCCAGCACCGTGGAAGAACTTCTTCAGAAAACTCAGTTAAAACATAAGGATGTAAGTGAGCAACTTCTGCAGTGACTACCACCATATGGCATGCTATAACTCACCACTAACAGGCCTGTGATGTACAGTCGCATTAACAAATACAGATGTCAGATACTGTATACGCTGTTATAATAAGTTGTAGTTAGGTGACGAATGCCTTTTGAGTGGCAAAGCTTCATTTACTCGTAAAAGTCTAAATGTCACCCAAAGTTGATTCATAACATGTAGAATATGAAGGACACGGAAAGCATCTTCATCATTCTGTGAACAGTTTTGTCAGGGTTTGATTTTGAGGGGGGGACATAAAGCTGTGAATAAAAAGAAGTAAAACACCATCTCTAAGCTCTAAACCAGGGGTTCTCCATCCTGGTCCAGGAGGGCCGGTATCCAGCATGTTTTAGAGGTTTCCCTGCTTCAACACACCTGATTTCAATCTCTGCAGAGCCTGATGAGCTGCAGAACAGGTGATTCAACCACTGAATCAAGCGTGTTAGAGCAGAGAAACAACTAAAACATGCTGGATAGCGGCCCTCCAGGACCAGGATTGGGAACCCCTGCTAGACTGTTAAAGACACAAAGTAAGACAGTATTTTAACTAACTAGCTAGTTGCAATAGTTGGTTTATTTTGTGACAAAAATACTATCAATAAGGTTGTGGAGGTGTTTGAATGGTGTGTCCTGGCAGTCAGAGTAATAATATAGTGTCTGTTAAAGGTGGACGTAGCTACTGAATCATCAAGTTATGATGCCATTGAGGAAGTGCCTTAAAGTGCAATAAGACTGATGGTCCCTAGGGGCTGGTTCTAAAACAAGTCAGATTCCAATAGATTCTTTAAAAAAACACATCAAACAGACCTTTAATCAGTCGAGTCTGACGGGGAAACATACTTGTGCATACTTTCCACACGTAAATATTTGCATGACGATACGCTGATTTATGAACTTTACGTTCAGGTAGCTGACAGGTAATTATCCAAATGTTGATTTGATGTCAACTCCCATTTGTTTGAGGGCACACAAATGGCCATTACATGTTGAAGTATGACTCTACAGCTCGTTTTGGGCTCACCATGCTAAGTTTCTGTGCTTCTGTGAGCTAAACGTTGAGGGCAAGAGGAGTTATTACTGTTCACTGGTAAATATAAAAAACCACAGAGAAAAAACATGGAATTATGACTAGCAGAGGGAAAATGCTGTGGTTGTCAGAAACATTCTGGGACTGTCTATTATGCCTGCATGTGCTCTAAACACTTTCAGTCCCTGTTCTAGGTCTCTTAAGGCTGTATTGGCTCTCTCTTTCTACTCCTGGTTTTCAGTTGTGTCTTTGGCGCCATCATCGTAGATGAAAGAGATGGGTGCTATAGCTTCCACATTCAGTACATAAATCCATTCTGCACCCAGTGGCCAGTCGAGGGAGTGGAGGAGATGATGACAAGTGATAGGGCATGGAAAGTATCAGCAAGTATGTTTCTGGCTTCAGATGTTTAGATCATTAAATAAATGAAAGGTCTTAAAGAAACCAGTGAGATGGCTCAAATTCTGGCTGGTATCTGTCTGCGTGGAAGTTGTGTGTTCTCCCAGGTATGGGTGGGTTTTCTCTGGTTTCCCCTTCACTTTTCAGAGTGTATAGAAAAGAGAGGGATGGTTTAATTAGGGCTACTTCTAATCCAGATTTGTCCATTCAGGCTTCAGAAAAAGAAAAAGTCATGAGTAGATGGTCTTGTGCCAAATTCAAGGTTTTAAACAGCAAACACCAGCCAGTGAATGATGCTGCAGTAGCTACGTGTATATCCATTCCTCATATACAGTCTGTGGTTGGAATGAAAGCTTAGATTGTGGTCCTTCACACAAACCCAGTCCTAATTTTGAGCATCAGAAACTTTTCTGGAATGCCTCTGGGGATTTTTCCTTCACTGACTATAAAATACACCAGCTGCTGAAGCTAATTTTGTTATTGATGGTAGGGATGCCACCCTGTTAACACCAAGTCGACAGTCGGCTGTCAGAACATCAGGAGCAACAATCTGTTGTTTGCGTCTTTTCCATTTCTACGCCATCGTTTGCCTCGTACGATTCTGTTGAACCCCATCCTTTGCTTTTCACATGAACTTTGTCAGGTGATGTGAAGTAAACTGGTGTACAAGATGGACAGGAGGACACAGATCTTACTTGCTTGTCATTTTCAGTGCTTTGTTTTTCTTCTAGAAGTGTTGTAGCTCTGGAAAACAGATCATTAGCAAAACGCTCAAGAAATGGTTAGTTTAAAAACTCGGATCCACTTCTGCCCTGTCTCATGCTGATAAATGCCAATATGCCGTCGTACAACAACATTTCTTCTCTATTAAAACTTGGCATCCAAATAGAACTGAAATGGGGGGGTCTGGTTTCTTCCTCTGTGAATCAAGCCTTTCTGTTGTCTCAGCACAGATAGAAGTAACAGAACGATCACCTCTCAAACCGATTGTTATTCCCTCTTATAGCAAACCCAAAAGACAGATTTTGAGATTCACTTTTGAAGCATTATTTTTTGTTGTGGTTTTTTCTGCTGCTATTTAGTGCCAATAAAACTGTGGTGTCATCACTTCTGCACCACAGATGAATCCAAACGTTGGGAGCTGTTGAGGTGACTCGTTAGGGACGTCACCCAGAACAGCCCGTGTGGATCTAACTCGTTCAATTGCATGTAGCTTTGGTTTTAGGGGAAAGAATCTGGCTGAAAATACTGCAGACTGACGCTTAAACAGCATCCATCTTTTGAGCGGAGTGTGCTCCGGACCATCCGTTGGTGCTGTTCTGTGTTTTTAACACGACATCCGTGGAGCTCTAGGAACGTAGATAACTGGAGACAGCTGGTGATGAACAGATTTAGAATACAGACAGTATTGTGTCCTTTCTGAACCTGCTGGTCCAACGGTGACATCGGGTATGTTAATGGTGCTGAAAACAATTCCTCAATGTAATAGGCTAATGTACAGCTGATGCATACACACACCACCCAGTCGTGGGCCAAGGGATGTTTTCTTTTCTCTTATTGGGTTGTGAAAACAGTCTTAAACCATCAGTAAGCAACAATGACAGATTGTGAAGCGCTGATTATAAAAATAAACCACGAGTTATGAAGCTCTAATCATCTTTTACAGAATAATGCAAGTATTTATGTTTATTTTTGTATTTGTTTTATATCTATTTATCTATTGTTTACTCACTTGGTGGCCATGTTTTTGGTATGATTCTTATATTAAGATGTAAAAACTGAAAATAGTTCTTTTTTTTTACTCATTCTATATTTCTGTATATATCAGAGTGATGCTATTCTAGGATGTGTGTGTGTGTGTGCGTGTGTGTGTGTGTTGATATGTAAGTATGTAGTGTATGTAACGTATGTATGTTCTGTAAGGATGTGCTCTAACTTTTGTTTTTTAATGCTGCTTAAAGATCCTCTAAGTGAACAAGCAGAAAACTAAACCAGTGGTGAAAATATCTATGACAATGTTAAAAAAAGAACTCAACAAACTGTGCTGATTTCTGTAGATGGGAAAAATACTGTAGTAAACATGGCTGAACAGCCATCAGAATAAACTCTGTGGATGTGTTTGTCTTCTTTCATGCATGATTGAACTTAAAGGGACACTTTGCAACTTTTTCATGTTTTTAAATGAGCCAGTATGTGCTAAAATGATGCTTTACAGCGTTAATGAAAGGCCACCCAGCCCCTATTGCCCTTTGTGGGCAAAATATTCCACTTGCAACTTCAGAGTGCCAGTCCAGTCTGTTGGGACTTAGTAAAGTGGAGCTGACATACCTGGTGCTGCAGTCTGCTCCCAGCATGTTTCCTGCATGTTTTAGATCGTGAGAACAGCTGATTTGTTTGATTTAGTGATGAACCGCTCCTGTAGACACTAATGAAGGCTGAGGAGACGTTTCAGCAGTTAGATTAAGGTGTTAAAAAGACGAACGCACAACGAGGAGATAAGTTTTGCTTTCGGTTCTACAAACACACTAGGGGGTGCTAAAAGCAAGCCAAAACTACTTATTTTCCCTTTAAATGTGTTTCTCATTTCAATTTATTCAGTTACTGATGATTGTGGTAAACTATTTATCATTTGATATCCTTTTTGTGTTTTTGCTACACTTTCTCATGCATTAACCATATATAAATAGTTAATCCAGAAGAGATTCTTGGGTGTCCTCTTTTAAAACTAGAGTGAAAATGTAGAATTTGAGGGGTTTAGGTTTATTGTCGTGGTAAAGGACTGCAATTAACTACAAATTATGTTACGTTCATGCAATTTACTATCATAAATTCCGTTGCAGCTAATTTTGTGAGATATATATATTAGGGATGCTCCGATCCGATCACATGACCGGAAATCGGGCCTGATCACGTGATTTTCAAAAGATCGGAATCGGGTGAAAAGATTGAATTTAACCCAATAAAACAATAAATATGACTTTTTAAATTCATCCTGAGGTAGGAATTTTCAAACAGAACAATGTGTGTATTTTGGTGGTATTTTAAACTGGACAGTGAAGGCAGTGTAACAGCCACTTGTAATGTGTTTTTCATCAATGTACTTCCTAAACAAGTGATGTTTTTTGGCAGATAAACTAAGGAAATGGCATAAAAACAGAAATACCTAAATAATAACAAAAAAATGTAAGGAAAATTTGGATGTGTTTTCCCTTTTGTCTTCTTATTTTAATTCTTTGCTGAAGTATCGGATCGGGACTCGGTATCGGCAGATACTCAAAAACAAATGACTCGGACTCGGATTGGGAGCAAAAAATGTGATCGGAACATCCCTAATATATATATATATATATATATATATATATATATTTTTTTTTTTTTTTTTTTTTTAATTGTCAAAAGAACACGGCTGCTTTAAAAAGATGTGGTCTTATAAAATGTGGTCTTGTTTAAACACCACTAGTGGTCGTTTGTTCGAGATCAAAGCTGGAAAAAAATTAGTTCATCCACCAAGTAACAACCAAAATGTGATCAAATAAACATTTTCTGTGTGTGTGTGTGTGTGTGTGTGTGTGTGTGTGTGTGTGTGTGTGTGTGTGTGTGTGTTTTATTACACCAGCAAAGATGGATGTTATCAGTCTCTGGTGGAGTTTCCTTTTGGACAGGAAGTGGGCTTCCTCTGCTTCCTGTCCTTTCCTCACGCAGTGTGTGTGTGTGTGTGTGTGTGGGGGGGGGGGGGGGGGGACAACAATCAGTGTAGCAGGAGAACAAAAATAAAGCTCTAAAGCTAAAAGCCTCAAACAGAGAGAAGCAGAGACGTAGCCTAATAGTGAGGTTAACTGGAAGAAGATCAACGACTTCTGAACACAAACTGGAACTAAAAGTGTGGCCAAGTTCTGGATGGTCTGACCCATTGCAGAACCATCAGTGGTGATGGACTACGAACCAAAGAAACCCAAAAAGGTAAAGTAGCTTCTTTTGTTGGAATCATGTGCCCTCTTGTCCAATGAAACTGTTAATGACTTGTTCTGGAATTGTAACGTCCAGCTGGAAACTCAGAATCTGGTGACTCTTAGAGACTTGTTCATGTTGTTGAAGTCAAAGCTTCCATGGATATCCTCCAGAATCCCAGACTACAAATAACCAGCAAAAACTTTGGTACATGTTGCCTTCTTCTCTATGATTCATAAGTGTGTAGGTGAATTATTAATACTTCCCCTAAAGTGTAAACAACCCATTGTTTTTAAACGCGTCACATACCTTTTAGTAACACTGCTGTCAAAATTATCAGCAAAACATTAACTGATACATGACAATGTTTTATGATCACAGCTTTTTTTATTCTGAAAGTAAGTCTCACACACACACACACACACGCACTCGCACATACACACACACACACACACACACACACAAGAACGTTGAGGCTCTAAAGCCTAGAAAGACTCGTTGCGTGTTACCTATCCTCTCAGTTGGACATGAGTTTATTGAGAAACTTGGGTCTTGCTCTACTTACTTCCCCAGGGTTTTGTCTCACCAATTAAGCGGCTGGTGTGGTCCAAATCTGGCCGTAGGCCTGTAGACCGAGGCACCGTCTACCGCCGGCCTCTGCACACCGTCCCCCTTTTCCCCCCTGATTACCTCATTCACCCAGAGAGGCTCATCTTTGACTATGTGGAGAAGGAGGTGAAGGTAAGAACCGGTACCAATGCAGGACCTGGAACCATACTCTGATGCTATTGCTTCATGGCTAATTGACCTTTGACCTCTCTTCCTAGCTTCTGGGTCAGCTGACCTGGGTATCTGTTTCACTGAATCCTTCTAGCAGAGATGAACTTCTACAGCTACTGGATACAGCAAGGGTTTGTATCAATAATATAAATCACAACTACAACACAATTCTAATAATCAGTAATGGTGTCATCTGTTTTCGCTTTCATTTCATTTGAGTTGGAACAATTTAAAACCAAACAGTGCTTGAGGAAAATTTCCAGCCCATTTTTATGTTGTGCTTCAGTTACTGTAAGCAGATAAAATAATCACCACACACTACCATTCAATCTGATCCTGGTTAAACTGATAGCTTCAGTGTATTCACCATTTAAATTGAATTTTCTTAATTTAGTTGATGTATTTCTAGCTGGGTTTAGCTTGAGTTATCATTGCAGCAGGGACAGCTGATAAAGTCTGACAGTAGTACGCAACGTGTGTGTGTGTGTGTGTGTGCGTGCGTGTCATTAGCAGCTAAAGGTGCTGCCTCTGAAGACGAGTGTAGATCAGGACTGTATTCTGAGTCTGTCTGCTCGCTGTCTGCTGCTGACATGGAGGAACAATGAGAAGCTGCTGATGAGAATCCCCACACATGAGATTGCTGCTGCCTCCTACCTGAGAGATGATGCACTACACCTGCTGGTCCTCAAGACAGGTAAGGGAAAACAGAGATGGGACCATTAAACATTCTCTGTTCTTCACAAGATGCCTGAAATCATAAACCGATAGGATGAGGGACACTTTTTTCTCTGATACTTCTCCCCAGACACACATACTCACTTGACCCCAGATTTGGGGTCAACAGGTGTTAACAAGCTTTTAAAATCACAGTGACATCATCATTGGGTGGAAACTACCTATGTCCAAGAGCTGAAGTTCTAAGGAAATGAAAATTATTTTCTTAAACAAAAAATAAATAAAAAACAACTCTGGTAATAATTTTGTAAGAGATGTGAGGGTTATTTGATTAATGCATAAACCTAAAAGTGATGAAAGCCAGAAATGCAAGGTTTAGTTTTTTCCCAACAGCATCATTATGTTGGAGCGTCTGTTTCAGGTCGAGTTTTTATCTGAACCCCACAGGTCTAAACGTGGACTCTGTAGTGGCTGAAGATGACAGCCTGGACAGGAAGAAGCCACCAGGCATCAATGGACGCTGTCAAACTTCGAGCTGCAACGCTGACCCACGACCTGCAGGAGGCACAATGGAGCGCAGGCACACCATCTGTGGAGTGGACTGGAGACCATCACTGTCCAGAAGCAACCATGACAAAAACCAAAATGTTGAGAGAGGAGGAGAAAGAGAACGAGGAGGAGGAGGAAGTTTAGAGAGAAAGAGAGTGGGGGGAAGCTGGGAGAGAAAGCAACAAACGCGTAGAACAGGGGGAAGCTGGGAGAACCGCAGCGCACGGCCCATGAGTGTCAACTGGGGAGTGGGACCTGCAGGGAGTGGAGGAGGGAGCTGGGAAAGGAGGCATGGAGGTGGGATAGGAGGTGGTGGAGGAGGAGGGAGCTGGGAGAGGAGAGGAGGAGGTGGTGCAGGTAGTGGAGGGAGCTGGGACCGGAGACAGGCTTGCACAGGAAGCTGGGAACGAGGGAAAAGTTATGGCAGCTGGGAGAGAAGGAACTACAACCCACTGGAGCCCACACCCTGTCCTGATGCCTACTGCAACCTGGTCATCCTGGCAGTGGAGAACCGGGTGGGTCAACAAAACAGAGACCCATCAGGGGTCCTAAATGATGCTTTAACAGGAGTCCAGTGGGGGGTATCTGTGGGGAGGAGGGGTCTGCCTCAAATAGGCCACCAGTTCATTACTGGGCCACCACTTAGACCAACAAGGAGACAGTCTTTCACACATCACACCAACTTAATTATCCAGTTATAACGGACGAGGATCTGGAGCAACATGGATGAGAAAAGACTGATGTGTGATCTAATTCCCCGTGACAGCGATCTCTCTCTCTTTCTCTGTGTGTGTGTGTGTGTGTGTGTGTGTGTGTGTGTGTGTGTGTGTGTGTGTGTGTGTGTGTCTGCACGTGTAGGATGCTGCAGAGGAGTACTGTTCTCTAATTTGCCAGATGTTCCAGATCATTTACGGGCATCAGACAATTGAGTGTGTCGACAGGGCAGGATTTCACCACACCATGCCAGATCACTCCTGGCTGCAGAGGAGTGAGTGTCACAAAGTTCGTTTGCCTCTGGGGTCTACTGTACTTCAGTAGACACTGGACATGTGGTCTGATACTGACAAACTGACACTAACATTAACCTTAGTTACCTGTGACAACCTGACTGTCACTTCAACCCCTTTCTGGGCTTAAAGACCAAGTTCACTCATTCTTTCAACACATTTGCAGTGGTTTGTAGTATAAATGAATGCCTTGTGAGTCGATCTAAGTGGGAAAAAATAATCCATGAATGTTTTAATGTGACGTGTAAGTGACTGGTCTTTTTAATCCAAGCGTTTCCCCGTCTGTCATCTATCGGTGCCTGATGCAGGAAACCTTCCAGCCTCATTAGAAATAGAGGTTTCATATTTTACATTTTTCATTTCGCTCCACTTTAAGAGTCCAAGAAGAACATTTGGAGTTGTTTTAAAATGTATTTTTTATATTTTAATCAAACAGAATGTTCTGAACTAATCTTTTGATGCAGGTGACAGCTGTCTGACTGACATGTCCTACAGCTTTGATCCAGAGTTCAGCTGCTGCAGCTCATAGTAGGTACCAGTTTGGCTCAGTTGTTGCAGTCTTTGTGCGTGGTAGTGAAAACCTCACATCCACCTGTTTGTTTCTATGAGTAAATCTGCTGTTTATGACGTTTTATTTATCTGGGCTAGATACATTTTAAAGCATATGAAACTCACGAAGCTGAAATAGTTATTGGTCATATTTATGCATCACTCCCTTTGATTGGGCTGGCCAGGTTTTGGTTGCTGTGACAAATGATCAGAATCATGAGAATCTAACAGTGATCGTGTCTGATGGAAGATTTTCATTCTTTCTCTCCAAGTGACGGTTCCCAGGAAGCCTTTGAGCTTTATTACAGTGAGACGTACAGCGAGAGCTCATCTGTCTCACTGCAGGATTCCCATCGTAGTCTGGCATCAACCAGTGACGGAGCAGACAGCAACCCCGCCCTGCAGCTGATGCAGGAGTATATGATCACTGTAAGTGTGGACGTCACCACCAACACTGTGTACAGCATCATAATGAGAGCCACACAGGTATGCATCATCAGCTGATGTTAAGCTCCATAAACAGACCAGTCTGGTGTTGATGGGATCTATGGCTGTTCAGCTAATTAAATAGGTCCCTCTGGCTCTCAAACCACCCATCATTTAGTCCAGCAGACTTCCATTTGAGAGCTGTTTCTCATTTTTCTTCCAGGCTTAGAACATTAGATAAAACGTTAGAGAAGCTGAGAACCTTCCAAGACACTGTACCACTGCACTGCACTCCCCTTTTATAACCTACTAACATGTTATCAAAAGATCGCTCAATAAAAATCATGCAATGCAATTTTTACATCTGATTAGTTGCATGAATAAGAATTAATAAAAGTTAGTGAATATTCTTTGGGAGTCAGCTCCTTATGAGTTGGAAGACTGAGCCAGTTCATTTGAAAACAAAACATCAGCCAGGTTAGCCCCGCCCACCAGGACCTGCAAGGTAGAAGTAGAATGAAATGAGGCCTGACTCAAGACTTTTGCACAGTGCTGTGTGTTTCTGCAGAGATGCTTTAAATTACTTGTTCTTCCTTTATTGAGCAATCCTTATCAACCCCTTCCACATAAATACAACACTAATCAACTAATAACGAGAAGCATGCCTGTCATTTATTCTGTGAGTGTGTGTGTGTGTGTGTGTGTGTGTGTGTGTGTGTGTGTGTGTGTGTGTGTGTGTGTGTGTGTGTGTGTGTGTGTGTGTGTGTGTGTGCGTAGCTGCGTAACAAGCTGAGTCCAGTGGAGTTGCAGCAGTTTGCGGTGCTGCTGAGGGAATACAGGCTGGGATCAAACATCGACTACTTCTGCTTTGAGTTACTGCAACTGTACGGAGACGACCGCAAATTCCTGCTGCTGGGTGAGATGTGGGGCAGACACCAACGAGAGCCTACTGACAAACAATACGACCC
This sequence comes from Aphyosemion australe, assembly GCA_006937985.1. NCBI lineage: Eukaryota > Metazoa > Chordata > Actinopteri > Cyprinodontiformes > Nothobranchiidae > Aphyosemion > Aphyosemion australe. Next base: position 128,239 of record SSNS01000320.1, on the reverse strand, counting down.
ACATTTTCTACTTCATATCAGAGAAAGCTCTGAATTCTAGTTAGGAGCCCTCTGTGCATGATGCACACTCACCCTGATCCAGGAGCTGCACAGGAACGGGCCGAACATGAATTCTGTTGTGACTCAGAGAAAATGTAAATTAAAAACAAGAGACAGACAAGTAGAGAGTAGGGAGGTGTGTGACGTTTGTCAAACTGGAAAGGTCAAAGGATGTTTCAGCACTTCTGGACTATGTTTCTATAAAACGTCCCCATCGAATCCCCTGTAGACAGCGTTCTGAACAGCAGCCGATCAAAGAAATTGTTCAGAACTGATAACAGCCGTTTTGAGATCAGCCCAGACCAGTGAGTATCGCTGCCATCTTCAAAAACCTCCAATTTCAAGAATTTCCCACAAAAGATATTTTCTGACCTTTACAATAAAATCCTTTAATTTAATAGTTCTGTACATCAAAGTTTTCCTAAAATGCTCGCGTGAACATGCTTTACACGCGTTGATTCCATTTATTAGGGCTACAATACATCCCATAATTCCAGTCGTGAAACCCTTTCAAGAAAACCTGGATAGCAGTTTTATTTGTCTCCAGGCACTATCCTGTTTCCTTTGTGTCTTAGGCATGAGGCCATTCATCCCAGACAAGGATGTTGGAGCATTCGAGACTTTCCTTGAAAGTATTGGGATTCGGGAGGGCGGGATTCTAACCGACAGCTTTGGACGGATTAAACGCAGCATGAGTAACACACTGGCCACAGCCATGAGAGGGTATGCATAACAAGAATTTCTCTCCCACTGGCCTGTTTAGTCAACTCTAACAATGTATTTATGAGTTTACTTTGTTTCTACAAGTGATGCAAAACCAAAGTCATGATTTCCATATTACATTTATTGTCCTCCCAGTAGATATGACAACGGTTCCCTAGCAACAGGATCCCAGGAGTTCAATCGACGCATCTCCGACATCACCCACGACATTCAGGCACTGGGCTTCCAGGACACACATGGAGACATTGAGGAGGAAGACTACTACCTCTGATGAAGAGACAGCAGGACAGGCTTCACCACATGAACTGGGATGAATTTGCTCAGATACAGATGGATCCAGACAGAGAGGCGCCAGGTCAGGGGGTCATAACCCCTGTTGAAAACTGACAGATGGGTAGAAGTCGCTAAATCAGCCCTTCAGATATATTTTAAACCAAGATGATGCATCTAAAAAGAATCTGCGGACTAATCAAAACAATCAACTTGGATGCTAATCAAAGGACATTTATCTAAATCAGGGGTCTCAAACTCAATTCAGCTGGGGGCCGCTGGAGGCAGAGTCTGGGTGAGGCTGGGCCGCATCAGGTTTTCCACAAGAAAAGCAATGTTAAAAAAATGTCAATCTTCTCAAATCTCTATTTTTATAAGATGAAAAAATATACTAACAAATTAGATTTCTCAGTGACTATTTGGTTTATTCAGACTTCTATATATTCTGTATTCAGATTTAAATGTCTTCTTAACTGGAAGAAGCTCACCTAAACGATAGAACCATCGTTTTCTACCTCAACACCATCCAATTCCAACAATAAGCCGCTAAATGAAAAGAACGTAAAAAGATGCTAAATACACATATCGAGAAAAACACGCAGTAGGAACCATGCTAAATGATCCTATCAACAATAACAGCTGTTCAATTAAAGCACAAACTCTATTTCATACAACATAAGTCTTCTATGGGCAAACCTCACTGAGCTACAAGCAAACAAAGCAGCAAAAATCAGCTCATCTCATGAAGTCAGAAGCATAAATTCAGTCTTACCTTTGCAGCTTTATCGTCATAATCTGTGTTATAGCAAAAAAAAAATCCCCTTGGCTCGTGTAATCCATTTTCCCACTGTGACACTTTCTGACTGTTGTTAGCTTTTTTTGTCTCCTGGAGACTGTTTAGAAAACACGGACGCCACATTCCCGCTATTTACATTTTGCGCCCTATTACTTCGTGTGCTTTCTGACCGCGTAGGTTAGATGTGTCAACTCAGCATCAAGCGATTTTATTGCCTGAGAGTTTTTTTTTTAAGTGTTGAGAACGCAGCGCGCTGAGACGAATCTCAGCCAGCCAGGCAGGAGGAAAACACTCCAGGGAAACACTGCTGTAACTTTCACTCAGAGAAATGTTTGCTTGCATCAAGCCTGGCCGATGTCCCGCCCCCAAGAGCCATAAACCTCACTGTGATTGGCATGTTCATTCAGCTTCCCACAGAAAACTGAAGTGCCCTACATATCAAACTGGCGGGCCGCACTAACATTAAATTTTCATATTAAGGCAGGGTTCACTAATGATCATCTTGCGGGCCGCAATTGGCCCCCAGGCCGCAATTGAGACCCCTGATCTAGATGTTCTTAGACCAGAGAGCACTATTCACAGGTCTCACAGACATTTCAGGTTGTTTTCAGAGCGTTTGTAGCATGTTTAACTATGTTTATCAGGTTTCTCTTAGCTCAATACAGACTCTGAAGTATTGATGTAAGAGGATGGGATTTATCCACAAGTACACTGGCTGGCTGAACAAATGTAAAAGTCGTTCACAACCCAATTAAAAGTTCATTTACATCACACAGAAGCTACTTATCTGTTACCGTTGTTTTAATTTTCTATGAATGGGTGCAGCACAGAGTAGACTGATCTGACATATTCTGTAGGTCTCGTATAACTTCTGAAAGTTTGAGCATTTAGTTCTGGGTAATCCATTAACACCCGACCCTGTCTATTCTCCATGTGTACCATCAGAAGATAGAGAACAGAGTCAGAGCGCTTCATGGGGAACTAACGTTCAGGATTGCATTTCTAAACCAACAGACATTTTGTGCATCTTCTTGTGAATGCACGCACTAATCTGAACTGTACTTCCATAATTATCGGTTTCTTTTGTTGAATTATGAAGCGAGCTTAAATAATCTCATGACACAATGCACTGGAAACTATATCAGAATGAATCCATGAAGTCAGATTGTCCCCACCGCCTCAAGAATATTTATGCATGCACGCACGCACGCACACACACGCACGCACGCACGCACACACACACACACAAAGATGTGAAATCATCAAAATTTCCGTGCTTTTTGTAATGTTTTAAATTTAAAATTTTTCGTTATTATCCCATATTGGTCATTTTTTCATAACGATGCAAAAAGAGTTTCATGTAGAGATTCTGTTTCTGGTCACTCACACACCAGAGGAGGACCTTCAGGAAGAATCCTAATTACATGCCTGAACCACCTCAGCTGGTTCTGTTTGATAAGGAGAAGTAGCAGCTCTACTTTAAGCTCCCCCTATACCTGGCTCATATCCAGGATCTTCTGTCCAAATTTAATGACCCTCGGTAGGATTTGGGAGGGACCAGAGCAACACCATCATCACTGCTCAGCTCCGTTGGTCCATACCAGGAATGCTTGCACACTTTCAACGAAGCTGCAGGAAGAGCAGTGGTGACCTGAGGGTGTGAAGCACTATTTGTAGCCCCACCCCTCACCCCCCAAACATTCCAGCTGTGTCAGTACAGCAAATAATCTCAAATGTGCTTGTGTGGTGATGAATAAGCGGGACTAAAACACTTCCAGAGACACTTGGGAATATGGAACCTCTTATTCAGCATCACAGACACTTCATGTTGCTGGTTTCAAAATTCAACAAATGCAGATGCAGCTTTCAGATGAGCACAAGAGGCTTTAGTTTTATTAAGTGAAAAATCTGAATTAAAACATTAGATTTTTTTCTTACTATCTTGTTTACTATGTATCAAGTACACCCTTAGTTTTGGAGCTTTTTGAAGAGATCAGTATAGTGGTTCCCAGATTTATGTGTAATTTCTACCTGTCCCCACAAGGGGGCAGGCAAGGGCTAATTATTTTGTTTACATCTCCACACATAGCCAGGAAGGCAGAAATGGAGCCTTAATGAATGACTAATGAGATAAACAAACAGGTAAATATGTGTTTTTCAGTCCCAATTCTGCAGTGACCTGTTGTCCTGCACCAAGTCCTATCCATGATGTCAGCTTTTCTCCCCCGGCTTTCGTCTGTGACAACATGACAACATCACTGCACATCAGAGCAGAGGGAGTCAGAACACTCGTGGGCTTCACCTGAGTCAGAACACCTCCCTCATTATGTAACAGAAGCATCTTTGTGGGTTTGTTAGTCAGAAACAGAGAAATCTGACTTCCATGTGACAGACTGAATATTATATCATGATTGTCTGGTTAAAAGCTGTTTTCATGTTGCTTCATGAATTAACAAGGTGCTGCAAATAGTGACCTTAACTTAAAGGTCCACTGTATTTGTTAGATAAGACATCCTAATCAGGACCTTGATGATGTTTAAAGGGTCAGAATTTTTGCTTTGGTTAGAATGAATCTAGGGATTCGTTTTAGTGCAGTGGTGTCCAAAGATTTTACTAAATAGAACAAAGTTTGGGGTTTGTTGTAGAAAAAATCTTTGTAAATAAAAGACAAGGGTCTTATATGTTTGATTTAATAAAAGAAAAGCATCCTTGGATCTGATGGGTGCGTTGCTTTCTAGTTTTTTGGTCTGTAAAACAAAAGTCCATTATCAGTATCAAGAACAGAATCTGAGTCACTCATTCTTCTGTCATGTTTGCAGGGTAAAAGTAAGTGAGACGTTTAGCTTCTATTCACCGAAATTAAAATAAAAGTGAAAACCCGGATAACAAAAAAATTGCATTGTGCTTCATACATAACATTTCTACCCTAGAGTCATTCCAGATTAGCCAGGGGGTCAGTGATAGTTCACTTGATGTAGTGCAGCTGTAGGTAATCAATGGATGAAAGCCCATCGACTCAGAGCCTACAGGGATTACAGTGTGCAGTGTTTGGTAGATTACTAGACAGCCTCTATGGCCATCAAGCCAGGCTTGTGCCTGGTGCCACTGCAGGGATCAGAATCCACTGCACTGGTTTATGAACAAACAGCCAATCAGAGCTGCAGCACCCTGCTCTATGAATGCCACTGCAGTGCTGCAGCTCCAGAGATGAGCACACAATTACACAGCAAATTCTTAGGTTTGTTCCACTTTTCTCTTCAAATATTTGCAGCAATAAACTGGCCAAAAATAGACAAAATAATGAGCTTTAAAGCTATTGTCTCAATGAGCTGCAACTGGAGACACAAACTTGCCAGAAAATGTGTTAATTGGAATGCAGGACACTTAAAAAAAGGTGTTAAATCTGACTGGATAACGTGGGAGACAATGTGCAATTAATCCAATTTGCATTTCGATTTTGGCTCCAAACAATCACAGAAGTGGCCTAATCAGCAAAAATGATAATTGTTATTATTTATTATTTTCGCCACCGGGGTATGCCATGCGTCTCTTTTTGATCCAGCGATTTTATCTGATACTTTTTATTAAACAAAAACAAGTCGGCTATGATGACAGTCCTGACTGCCTTGTTTACAGCGTGCTCTGGCACCACGCGTCATTACGTAGTCCCGTTTGGACCAATCAGAATGCAGAGGGGCGTAAAACAGTCTCGCGCCGGGTAAAAGGGATTTGACAAGTCTCGAGCTGATCCTCGCGCTCGACTTCCTCAGTGGGACAGAAACCATGGCGGCTGCTGCCTGTGGACAGCAGAGCGCTGTGGTAACAGCCTCAGTTAGCGGCAAAAAGACGCTCAGTAACAGAGAATACAACCGGAGGAACCGGGAAAACTCCCGCCGGAGACAAGCCGCTCTTTTGTTCCTGAACAACATCTCTCTTGACGGCCGGCCAGTGCAGAGCAATCCAACAGAGAATGGAGGAAGCCGCTACAACAAAGAGCCCGACTTTGATGCAGCCAGCTCCGGCGTTGCGGGGGCTGAAGCGTCCGATTCCATCCCGGTCCCCGGACACATGTGTGGCTACGGGACATCAGCGGGATTCTCTGCGTCAGGAGGCTGTGGAGATGTTCTTAATACTCCGAAGACAGGACTCCCCGTTCCGCCAATTCTCGTCCTTCCTTCCGACACGGGGTTCAACGATGCTGACAGCGCAGAGGTGTTATTGGGGTGTCGCCGAGGCTCGTTCCCTTCCCCGGGTAGCAGCAACCTATTATCCCCGTCCCCGTCCAACACTAGCCTGCTGCCGTCACCGCTGGGACCACGGAAATCCTCCACGCTGCTGTCGGTCCACAGCTGTAACTCCGTTTCCTCGGAGCCGCGACAGAGGTGAGACAAACACCTAGTGTTTATGTTCAACATGAAATCACACCTCTGTGTGTGTGTGTGTGTGTGTGTGTGTGTGTGTGTGTGTGTGTGTGTGTGTGTGTGTGTGTGTGTGTGTGTGTGTGTGTGTGTGTGTGTGTGTGTGTGTGTGTGTGTGTTAGAGAGTGTGGTAGCCCCCCACCCCTCCCAGCCTGGAGGCTGAATGAACTCAGCAGCTATATATTGTGAAATCCATAACTAGTGACGGCAGACTGTGGGGGTAAAATACTCTCCTTGGCTTATGAATGAATCAAAGCCCCTCTGGGTGGGTTTATAAGGCATCTATAATAAACACCCCATGATCAATAAGGACTAAAGGCTCCAGTGAAACTTTATGAACAGCTGATGCTTTACCAGCTCTACCTCTTTAAATACCCTCAGTTTGGAGAAACAGAGATTAGTTTTCATTAAGTAGCTAAGATCACAGCCAAGTCACAAAAGAGCCAGGCATCATGTGTTTTAAAACAAATCCAGTCAGATTTCACAGCAGTTTATGCAAATGCATTAGGCATAATGTTTACAATGTCATATAAAACAGTCTCAGTAGTTATATGGTAAGTATTGCTGTTTAAGTACCATCAGTGACTTTGCTGTCGACTGTCTCAGCAGACGTAAGAAGATGGTGGTGAGAGAACTGGAGGTTTTTAATTATCAAGAGAGAGAATGTTTGGGAGGCCTGTATTTTAGATTCTATCAAAGTGTGTGTGTGTGTGTGTGTGTGTGTGTGTGTGTGTGTGTGTGTGTGTGTGTGTGTGTGTGTGTGTGTGTTTGCAGAAAGTAAGGGGGAGAAATGTTGATGCAATGAGAGAAGCACAGATCTAACTAGTCCTTGGCATCTGCTCACTACGTTACAGATAAAGCTGTGTTGTCTAACCTTTAAGCTTCTGCAGTTTCTGAATTAAAGTGTTTTTTAAGCAGTTTTATTTGTGACTTGCCGGTCAAGGCCATGACTTCTCATTTACCCGACACTAATGTGAAATTATGAAGCTGTTTGGTTAAACAAATCCATCTACCATCTTGATTACCCATTAAACTCACCAAACTGAGACATGTCGTTCAAGACCCACAGACAAATGCACATGCTTCATTAAAACAAAACAAGCATAACGTTTAAAGGTCATTGCATTAACATACAATCTGGACATTACTTGTAAGAACACATTAATGCATGTTTTTGCTCATCTTATTATACAATTATTACAATTATTGAGTATTCCCATTATTATCACTCATGTGTTCATCGAATTTCTGTGTATGACAAATTAAGCCATTGTGTTTTTGGACTTTAATTTCTCTAGCAGTTGTGTAATCACACAGATCAAAAGAAAGATGCAACCATAAAAGATTGTGGTTTCCTAGTGAGTGACAGCCTGTGCTGGTGAATCAGACTCATCTGGCTGTGTTTCAGACCGACTACTGCTCATGGATGGATCTGTTGTGTCATCCTTTTAGAGAGGTGTCAAACCCAGAGAATGTCAGGCACATTCCCATAAACTCCCCTTAAACTGTTTCTGTCAAACTACAGGCTCAGAAACGCCCAGCGGGAAACAAAATGTCTCAAAAGTCATTTGTTTAGTGTTTTGTATTGACAATTCACTTATTTTACATTTATTTATATTTCCTCATTGGCTCATTTAGACCCATAGCATGGTGGGGCAGATGGTAGGACTGGTGCCTTGCAGTGAGAAGGTTGCAGGATCAAATTCAGGTTGCTATTTTTCTGCATGGAGTTAGCATGTTTTCCTCATACATGTGTGGGGTTAGCATGTTCTTCTCATGCATGTGTGGAGTTAGCATGTTCTCCTCATGCATGTGTGGAGTTAGCATGTTCTCCTCATGCATGTGTGGAGTTAATATGTTCTCATGCATGTGTGGAGTTAATATGTTCTCATGCATGTGTGGCGTTAACATGCTCTCATGCATGTGTGGAGTTAATATGCTCTCATGTATGTGTGAAATTAACATGTTCTCCTCATACATGTGTGGAGTTAACATGTTCTCCTCATGCATGTGTGGAGTTAACATGTTCTCATGCATGTGTGGAGTTAGCATGTTATCCTCATGCATGTGTGGCATTAACATGTTCTAATGCATGTGTGGCATTAGCATGTTCTCCGCATACATGTGTGGAGTTAGCATGTTCTCCTAATACATGTGTGGAGTTAGCATGTTATCCTCATGCATGTGTGGTGTTAACATGTTCTCATGCATGTGTGGAGTTAACATGTTCTCATGCATGTGTGGAGTTAGCATGTTATCCTCATGCATGTTAAAGTTAAAGTCATTATCACACAATGGTGAAATTACATCTCCGAGCTGCAGCTGTGGCCGCGCTCGGGAACTATTTGGTGGTTTGATGTGTGTTAACATGTTATCCTCATACATGTGTGGAGTTAGCATGTTCTTCTCATGCATGTGTGGAGTTAACATGTTTTCCTCATGCATGTGTGGAGTTAACATGTTCTCCTCGTGCATGTGTGGAGTTAACATATTATCCTCATGCATGTGTGGAGTTAACATGTTCTCATGCATGTGTGGAGTTAACATGTTATCCTCATGCATGTGTGGAGTAAACATGTTTTCCTCATGCATGTGTGGAGTTACCATGTTCTAAATCCATGATTATGTCTGTGGTTTTCACATTGTGGAAACCACATAATTCTAGTTTTATTGACTTAATGAAACACAAACTAAAAGAAGTAATAAATGCTTACCGTAAATCCTCTAATATTGGCCTGTACTCCATTACCGGCCGGGTCTCCTATATTAGCCGGTCTCGCTGTCAGCGGGGGTAAATAAAGGCCGGTCTCTAATAGTGGCCGGGGCTACTATTAGAAACGTGTGGTTTTTGTCCGGAGTTCGACGGTAAAGTGAGCCCTCACTCGATTTTTTGAGGCGCACGCATTCCACGTTTTACGGTAACGGCGGACTAGTGGATCATAATCTCCGGCTGCAAGATGAGCAGAAACAGAACGGATAATGCTAGTTTGCAGTGATCACTTCATCAAAGGTAAGGGCTTACTAAAGGTTTTTATGGCGTTTTATTGTTTGTTGTATCGAAGGTGAGCAAAAACAGACTAGCAGGCAACTACTTCAGGGAACAGTTTTTTACTTTCGTTTTTACTCAGGCGGAGATCAGGCACATCCAAGCAACACATATTCCAAAGAGTCACACTGCCACCTACTGGCAGGATTTATGAACACAGGCCCCATAACCTCACAGTAATTTAGAAACGCAGCTACAAAAACAGCAGGTAAACAGTTTGATACTGTTTTCACGTGTCCTCACCGCAAATAGCTTTCAGAGTGCTAATGTTTTTAGCAGTTAGCTCAGTGTTGTAACGTGGCGTTAATACCGGTACCTTAATAAAAATATAAAATCAAACAAATGTACCAGAAATGTGGATTTAAAAAGGCATAAAACGTTAGTTATAAGTCCGACTTTTAAAATGAAATGAGTTAACCTAAAGGAAGATATCACGTCTGTGCCAGCACATTTAGAACACTCACTTTCATCCGTCACGCTGTGTTTTATAGTAGAGCAAAACACTTCCTGTCCACTGTTTGAGTTCAGCGCGGCGGCAGGGTCACCTGAGTGAAACTCAGCAATCATCACTTTTGATTTGCATGTGAGACTTCAGTCACCGCTCAAATAGACACAAAATCTTGTTTTTATTCATTCTACTGGTAGTTTATTTTGCTCAAATTGAAATATAGGCCTGCCTCTAATTCTGGCCTCCTTCCAATAAAGGCCGGAACCAGGATGCGCTTGAGTAAATAAAGGCCCGGGCCTGTATTAGAGGATTTACGGTATTTAATGCAGCTATTACCATTTTTTCATTAAGGGTTATAAGTTAAAATCAGGGCTGCGCTGTCAATCAGCAGTGCACTAAATGTGAAAATAGGCAGAGTAAAGAAGTTGTGAATGGTGTCGATGAGGGATAAATACATCTGTTTTCAAATAGCGTTGTAGATGTTAAAAATCCTCCTTAATCTTGTGTCTGAATCAGAAAATGTGAGACAACTTTGGGTATAACTGGCAACCAAATCGCAACTCAAATGAAGATAAACTGAACCAAGTAGGCAGTGATGCACAATACATTGGAATCCATATCAGTATCGGCCAATGTCAGTCATTTTTTTAACATGCCATTATCTGTCTGATAACTAAAACTGGGCTGATATTAACAACCAATACTTATTTCTATCTAGTTGCTGGAGGATAGTCATACAGTACTTGTTTGGTCATGTGTGACAGTATCACAGAATTGTAAGTCTCTCTCTCTGTGTGTGTAATATATTGTTATTTTTATATGTAAAAATGTATTATATTAATATATTATTGGTAAATATTGGATATTGGCCATAGCAACAATATTGATATCGGCCCATTTTGTCATATCGGTACACCCCTAAAATTAAGACATCGTTAAAACACTGTGAATAAATTGCTACAACTGCTGCAGTCAGCCCTGTGACTTTATTCTTAACACCAAATACAAAGTAGAAGTCATGGCAAACTGTTCCAGGTGTTTTCAGTTCTATCTTTAAACATTACAGCACCATGCTGTCATGCTTTACCACAAAAACATCTTAAGCAGCAACCCCACAAAGAGATCTGGTCCACTCCTTTTCATTTCACCGGTCCGTAAGCCAGCTAGACGTAATGACAGACTTTATTGTTTTCCCTCAAATAAAATAGCTGGTTACTGTACAAAGAGCTCCCAATAGTTGCCGTGATTATCATTGATTGATGCTGAGACGCTTCTGACATCCGGGCTGCAGCACTGCTTTTGTGATGCATTAAAGAGCCAGTGGTCCATTAAACACAACAGTAAAGCTGTCTGATTACAGTGTGACGGTGTCACAGAGACGCCGAGTTAACCAGCTCTCTGAAGCTGCTGAAATCCTAGCCTGAGAAACATCAAGCTGTCTGTAGCTGCTGGACAAAGATGGCCACATTCAAACGCAAGTATCAGTCATGCTTTGTTCTGTTTCTGTTCTGTTATATCATGTCAGCCTGTTCATCAGCTGGATCAACACTTTATTAAGCTGCTGACATGTGACTGATGACTTGATGCTGTTGAATTCAGAGAGTAGGACATGAAGCTGTTAGTACTCTAAAGTACAGTTTGTACTACCCCAGTTTGTTCAGAGGCATGTTTGACTTCATCTCAGCTGACAGAATTCAAGGGTTGTCAGAATACTCTGATAAAATTGCTGATTACTCCTAGTATGAAAATTTCTGCTCATTTTAATCGTACATCACAAGCCTCCAAACTCTTTATTAACAGTGTTTCTGTCAAGTGTAAGGTTTAAAAATCAGGACTCAATACAGTAAAATAATGAAAATATATTACTAGTAAAGAAAACTCAAATGTTTGAGAGGATAGAGGCAGACTGAACATAAGCGACACTTGCCGGACAGCGTAGCAGACACAGTGAAGACATCATTTATCTGATTTGAGTCAGCTGGGACAGTCAAAGTGGGAGTTTAAGTAATATTCTGCACCCTGTTGTTAATTTATTTTTGCAAGTTTGTCATTTAAATGAAATCCGCTCCAGTAGTTTGTAAAATAACAGAAAACACAACGTTAGATGGAGTGAAATACTGGCAGTACCCACCAGTGATACCCTGTTAGGTCTGGAAGGCTCAGGCAGTCCGGTGAGCCGATGATGTAACATTGATTTCATGCTGCTGAAACTATCTTGTTCCTGCTTCTAACCAATGAGTTGGTGTTTTCCCTCATGACAACCGACTGAAGACTGTCTGACCTAATCTGACCTAACAGGCAAATATATAACTTTGTGTTGCCAGACGGATATTAGCGCCATAAATGGATGCCAAAGCTAACAGCTTAAAGAAAGAGGAAGTACTGTGACAGGTCATCATGTCAAAGCTACACAACTGAAGAAATGGGCAGACTAGTATCATCAGTTTGTATGCAGATCATTTTTAGTTCATTATTAAACCAGTTTAAATACTAGAAACCTGCATCGGTCCATTTTGGTGGTCCAAGGATCAAGCCTGCTTGTTGCAGATGATGTGGTCCTGTTGGCTTAATCAGACCGTGATCTCCAGCTTTCGCTGGAGATGTTCGAATTTGAGTGGTGAAGCAGCTGGGATGAGGATCAGCGCCTCTAAATCCGATACCATGGTTTTGAGTTGGACATGGGTAGAATGCCTTCTCCAGGTCAGGGACGAGGTCCTGCCTCAAGTGGAGGAGTTTAAGTATCTCAGGGTCTTGTTCACAAATTAGAGAAAGATGGAGCATGAGATCGATAGGTGGATTGGTGGTGCGTCTGCAGTGATGCGAGGGTTGTACCGGTCTGTCGTGGTAAAGAGAAAGCTGAGCTGGGATGTGAAGCTGTCAAATTACTGGTTGATTTATGTTCCTACTCTCACCTAAGGTCACAAGCTTTGGGTAGTGACCGAAAGAACAAAATCACGGATACAAGTGGCCACAGGGTCTCTGGGCTCTCCCTTAGAGACAGGGTGAGATGCTCAGTCATCTGGGAGGGGCTTGGAGTAGATCTGCTGCTTCTCCACATTGAGAGGAGCCAGTTGATGTGGCTTGGGCATCTGATTAGGATGCCTCCTGGACGCCTCCTTGGTGAAGTTTTCTGGGCACGTCCAACCGGGAGGAGACCTAAAGGAAGACCCAGGACATGCTGAAGGGACTCTCGGCTGGCCAGGGAACACCTTGGGATTTCCCCAGAGGAGCTGGCCCAAGTGGCTGGGGAGAGGTAAGTCTGGGCCTCTCTGCTTAGGCTGCTGCCCACGCAACCTGACTCCGGATAAGTGGAGGAAGATGGATGGATGGATGGACACCTGCATCAGGATGTTTCCATTTAAACTATAATTAGATTGTTTCTGGGTATTTGCCCAGAATATTTGTATCTTATATATACAGTCTTTGGTATTTGCAAAGCTAAAACTATGTTCTCAGACCCCCAGGAAATAATGCACCTCTGATCATTCACTCATTGTATCACTACAGTGAGACTGAATAAAAGAGCAGGATGGTGGCTACTTTACAGCAGCCGTAGATGAAAGATGACATGGTGGTGGTAGAGCTGTGGAATCTTTAAAATATGTATTTGAAATGTTATTTTGGTGATTTCAAAAACAATGTAATCAACAAAAAATGAAGAGTTTGCTCTAATGTTAAATATGAAGGGTGCTGCTGCATCAAGACTCTGTCCCCATCTACCTGTCCCAGTCCATGGACATACACACACATGCACACACACAGTTGTCAAATTTAAAGTCTACATTTGTTGCTTTCTTTGTCATTTTCTTGATAAAATATTTGTGATGTTTTTTCTGCCCAGCAGCAATAGTTCAAAGTAATTTAAATCACGTTTCTTCCCTTTTCAGTTTGAACTTCACTACGTCTTGATGTTTAAAGACAGATTAGGTGTGTGTGTGTGTGTGTGTGTGTGTGTGCAGTATACAGTTTCTGACCTTCATCTGATTAGTTGCTGCTGCTCTGTTTGTGAGGCTGAAACAGCTGTCAGCTCATCTTGGAGCAAATCTTTTTGATCCCTTTGAGTGAATCAGGACTCTGGAGAAAATTCAGTTCTGGGATTAGATTGATAGAAATCTTTTTTTATGTCATCAGCAGACTTAAGGCAGCACACGAGTTTTTGACAGAGTTTGACAGCATCGTTGAGGTCGAAGCTCCGTTTTTGTTATTTTTGCTTTTCACTTCCATGAGTGGCAGAATGCTTATCTTTTGTGTTGCCACTATCTGTTTTAGCTCTTTTGAAAACATCTTGTGGTTTTTTTAGGACCAGACCCATTGGAATTAGTTCTAAAATGTGACTGTTCTATTACAAAGTGAAATGAATAGCAATGTACTGAAAGCAGATATTTTTAGAACCCTAACAAAAAGAAGAGATGGCAGCAGTATAAACAGTGAAGGTGTTTAAAGAGGGCGTGGTGATGATGATTACAATATTTTCAGACATCTCTGATAATTTGACACTTCCATGATAGCACAGTGACATACTTGTTAGTACTTCTGTCTAATGAAGACCTCAAAGCACAGACAGGAAAAACAAGAAATGGGTGACGTCTTGTTTTAAAACAATATTGAGTTTAGAGTTGATAATAGCTGGAGCTTTTTGTTCTGGTGTTTGGAGCATCAAAATATTCCTGACTAACAATGGTTTGACAACATGCAGTCCACTTGGTAACCAACACAAAATGAGACTCAGCTTGGGAGCTTTATGCACTGAGCTTTCTGTGATTGAACGTTGATAATGACAGCTTGGCAAGAATTAAAAGACGGTTATTGTTAGAACTTGGATTTTAACCATGTTGCCATTAGACCAGAGCCATGGGAGTTCACTTGGAGAAACATCATTTATGTTAAAAAAACAAAAACAAACTAGCATAGAAAACAATAGGGCTGCCACAAGGTAGTAAAAGTAAAATGTACTAATAGAGACAGTTGACTTAGGCTAGGTTCACACTGCAGGTCTTGATGCTCAATTCCGATTTTTTGAGTAAATCCAATTAATTTGTGTGGCTGTTCACATAATAACTGAAATGCAACATCAAACACTCTCCAGTGTGAACACTTCAGGACCCTAAAGCGACCCGCATGCGCAGAAGACAAGAAGTCACAGTCAGAACCAGGAGAGGTGGAGCAGTGACGTAGGAGGGGGATTTAATGAGACATGACCGTTCAGACTGCAGTCGCTTTCAAAAACTTCAGAACTTAGGATATGTTTTGAAATCAGTACTACATATGCAAACGACCTAGGTTGGATTGGAAAAAATCGGATTTGTGCTGTTCAGATTGTCAGAAAAAAAATCAGATATGTGGCAAAAAAAAGCGGACTTGATGCGCTTTTGCCTGCAGTGTGAACCTAGCCTTAGTCAGAAAAAGTTGTCTGTCTAAAATGTCTCGGCAGTCCATAAGAGTGGTGTTCCTCCTGATGAAGTCCCTGACAAAAAAGTCCCTACATGGAACATTATATTTTTGAGTTAATTGATTGAATGACAGAAGAGTGTATGCTTCCATTAAGTCCCACAACTTTAATATACCATTGTCAACCCATATTTTACAATGATCATCCAGACTGGGGTAAAAACCGAAGTCTGACCTGCCTTCTTATTCCCTTACTGTGCACCACACCATAACTGTGATTATGGTTGTTGGATTATTGCAGAGAAGTCTGATGGATTTGGACATTGATTTACGGTTAGACATGGAGCTCTCCATCTTTGTACCAATCAGCAATGACCTGTAAGTGGGCGCTTAGTTGGTAGAATTGGATATCTGGGAAATCTAGGCCTCTCTCTGCAGAGGGTTGGCACAGTGTGGCCATTTTGAGACGTGCCTTTCTTTTAGACCATATAAACAAACTAAACCTGACATTCAGTTGCTTTAGAAGCTTTAGGGACTGGGATCATTTGTCATGTTTGGGGGAATTTTCCTGACCCAAGACATACAGAATCAGTCACACAAGCCAGGTAAGAAGGAATAACAAAATTAATTTGGTTTTAAGGAGAAATAAAGGTGCGCCGGCTAAAGGAGGCGAATGAGGGACGAGTGGATGTCCGAACAGGCTGTGGAAGACAGAGATGCAGTTAGCATGAGGTTGGAGAACAGGAGTGGAGCTGAGTATTTGATCCTACTCTTAGCTGGAGAGTCAGAGGCTCCGGGGAAGGAGAGACAGGTGAGGACGAGTTCCGAGGTGGTAGCGGGCAAGTGACAAGAGGCAAGTTCCAATGGTATTGAGCAGACTCGTAGCAGCAACCTGGCTCCGGGTAGCTGCTACGAGTCTGCCCCATACTACTGCAGACTGCAGACATCTACAAATAAACGGGATGGTGGGGATTTTTCTTTTGCTTGTAGAGTTTAGTCATTCTTAGTTTAGTTTTTTCAGACCCCCACTTGATCGTGAGCGTGCTACCCGCTAGCGTTAGCATTAGCCAATCTGCTCGTAGTTCACTTTTGATCCCAAACTTTGGACCGTTTCTGCCTTTTACAATGGTTTGGGTCTCTGCTGGTTTCTTTATTTTCCTCCACATCACCTAGATTACCATGCAGTGCACCAGTAAAATGTGTTGAGGCTGTGGTGCGCACATCTTACGATGCTTTGAATCAGTAAAAAATTATTCAATGAATTTATTCAGTCGAACCATTCGAATCATTCGATGATTCATTTTAGCCCTAGTATGCAGTCTCTCCAAATCTAGTTGCATACATTCAAACAGAGAGAAACATTAGGTTTAATACATTTGATTAAACTTGGGAGTGATTTATATTTCTAAATGTGTAAACCCGTCTGGTGACCATTTCAATGGGAATGGAGCATATGAGCATTTTTTAGGGTGCACAAAGGCAAAGTTTTAGATTTGCAAAAATTTATCCTATAGCCTAAAAATGAACTAAACAGGCCAGTGGTCTCATTGAGATGAGGATGAGGGCCTGTTTATTGTGTTTCCACTCCAAATGTTAATAAAAAAACATCCATCCATTTTTTTATCAGCTTTTGGTTTCAGAAATCAGTTACTTCTACGACCTGTTTGAAAACTTCCTTATTGTGACATCACAACAGGGAAAATTATTTTTGACCCCTCACCCCCACCACTTGTCAGTGCTTGAGGAGCAGCATCTCTACTCTGAGCCCCTACCAGATATCCAAGCACCTCACCTCATAGCAGCCAATCAGGGGGTGGGTAGGCGTGGCCAGCAACAGCTTAATTGTTTTTGTTAAGTTCAATCTGTGTTGCTTTTTCAATTCCATTTTTCTGCACACCTGTGATGCTCTGATGAAGGCGACAGACAGGAGAAACTCAGCTTAAAAGGTAAAAACACAGCTTTTACTGCTTTGTGTGTATACAAGAACCAAAGAGAAATTGAACAGCTTAATTGGATTAGAATAGAATAGAATAGAATAGAATAGAATAGAATAGAATAGAATAGACTTTATTGATCCCACAGTGGGGAAATTCAATTGTCACAGCAGCACCATCACTCAAAAGGATAATTAGAAGAGAAATAAAAACAAGGATACATGTATATACACATATGCAGTAATCTAGTATTGTAATCTTCTATTACAGTGACAGAACTCTTAAACGGCTCATTCTGGAAGGACCTGAAAATGTCTAGAATAAAGCTGCAGAGATGGCTTTATATAAAGTTTGATTTGGTGCAAAAAACTCATGAAAATGTTTTGTATTAACTAGGATTACTAAAACTTGTTTATTATAACTATTATAAAACGTCCCTGTTATGGTGCATCATCTTTCACGTCTATTGTAAATCTACCAATGTTTTTGTTTTTATCTTTAAACCAGTGCTTTCATTTAGCAACAAATTAAACAATATATGAATAATGATGCCTTTTTAAATCCTAAAGTAGATAATGGAAAAACATATGAGATGTTTTTGACTAATGTATTTTCTCAAAAATATTATCTTTGAAAAGATGGAAAATAATGGCTAGTTGTGGTTACACTCTAAAGGCCACTGCCCTTGAAGATGTTAGTCAACATGCAAGCAGATATTTCTGGATGTGAACACCGGTCAGCATTATCATCACTTTCTGCAGCAAGGGACGTTTCACACAAGATTTTTCCGTTCCCACAGAGAGGGAAGTTTCCACATCATCCCACAGACATGAAGCTGACTGGTTCTCATGGAAGTAGGAAGTTGGTTTGACTGTTGATGTAAGGAGCCTGTAGCTCCACTCTCAGATACTGGGACAGAGTTAGAGAGCCTGGGAGAGGTCTCCTATCATGTTCATGCTGTCCAGGCCTGTGTTGTGTCAGCACTGAGAGCATTATTTAAAGGTGATTACTACAGTTCTTCACCATGACAGTCTAACATTTTCCTGGATGAACTCAGTGCATCAAGTGTTACTCACACACCTGCTGAACAACCTAATGATAGTGATTGTGTTTGGGCTAATATTATAGCTGCCAGTGGTTAATAACCTCTATCATGACACAGGATATTTTTAGAGGGATTGGGTAAGCAATTTATTCAGACTGTATTATGATGAGTAGGGAAAATCTGCCAAGTATTAGTCATCACATTCATTTTTAAGTCTATTCATTAGGTCTTTAAAAAGAAACAAACATGTAACTTTGACTTTATTTGGGGCCTGTTTATATTATCATAAGCTTCCTAAACAAGAGATCAAATTGCGTGGGAATGCATCATCCATGCATTCCCACACAATGAAAACATTCTGGAATATTCCAGGATTCTGCCCATGAAAATGGAATGCTGAGAATATTCCATCACATGACATTGTTTACAGTAGGGTTGGTTAGTAATACAGTAATAAATTATACCATCATGTCCAAGAATAACAGTGTCAACACTGTTGTGAATTGATGGTCTTCCAGATGTGAATGATTTGAAATAATGTTTGGGGACATTCCTGCAGCCGTATCAGTTTCTCTGTAGTGACACCAACTGGTTAGGTCAGGTATTGTATTGAAGTTATTGTGAAGCATTTCCTTCGTAAACATACTGAACACACTACCTGTTATTTCCTTTAGCAGTGTGCAACACACTTGTTTTAATATCTTGTTTTAAAAATGATTTTAAAACAACCAATATGGTCATCACAGTAGTAAATAAATGTATGTGTTCCTAATATTGTTAAAACTTAATTCACATTAGTTTTTGTTAAGTGTTTCTAAGGAGTCAGCAATATATCATGAGAAAAACTGAGAATTACAACAAATCTTTTTTTGTTTCTGTTTAAAAACAAATGCATTAATTTTACTTTATTCATAGCCATAATGCTATTTGATTAAAATTGTACGCAGTTACGTATGCAGTTTTAAAATCAGTACTAGAGTGAAAAAGTTTTCAAAATCTTTAGCCTGAAGAAAAGAAATGTGTGATTTGATAAGAACTCTGGGACGACCCAGCAGGAGGTAAAACATCCCGTTAAAATCCAGAGAGATGGATGGGAAACATCTTAATACCCAAATCTACACACACACACACACACACACACACACACACACACACACACACACACACACACACACACACACACACACACACACACACACACACACACTCATCAGAAGGCTTGTATTAGTGAGCCTGAGCTGCAGAGATAACAGTGGTTTAAAGCCCATGTGGAATCAGCAGGTCAGCCATAGAAAAACAGTAACAGATGCTGTGTGTGTGTGTGCGTGCGTGCATGCGTGTGCATGCGTGCGTGCATGTATGTGTGCATGCATGATTGCGTGCGTGTGTGCGCATGCATGCGTGTGTGTGTGCATGTGTGCATGCATGACTGCATGTGTGTGTGTGCGCGAGCATGCGTGTGCATGCATGCACATGTGAGAAAGCATGTGTATGCAATGTATGCACGTGTGTTCACAGTTGTGTAACCATTATTCTTCCCTCCAGGGACGTTTGGTTTACTGTCTTATAGTCCTCTCCTGGTTGGTTTTTGATCTTTTGCTCTTTTGTTGTGATAGTAGTTAAAATTTTGAAGATTTTTTTTATTGCCATCTGGTGTATCATTTAGGTCAGGGATGCCCAATCCTGGTCCTGGAGGGCCGGTATCCAGCACGTTTTAGTGGTTTCTCTGCTCCAACACACTTGATTCAGTGCTTGAATCACCTGTGCAGAAGCTCACCAAGCTCTACAGAAGCCTGCTAATCACCTGCTGATTGAAATCAGGTGTGTTGAAGCAGAGTTAAAACTAAAACCTGCTAGATACCGGCCCTCCAGGACCAGGATTGGGCACCCCTGATTTAGGTCTTTAGATGTTCTTTAATAGTTAATATTTTATATCTGTCATATGAAGAAAACTTAAATATCAGTACAATCTGATCAGACTTTGTGTGAATGTCTATGGGTAGTTTAGTTTATATTATATTAGGAATATGGCATATTGGACTTTTTATTGTTGATTTTATAATTGTTGATTAAATTGTAGTTTGTATTGTTTATGTTGTTTGTATTGCACATGATTTATTCTTTTTCTCTCTGAAAAGCCCAGGCAGCATCATGTCCACCGCCTAATCTCCAGAAAGATTTCTCTCTCTCTCTTGAGAGGAGCTTTTGCTTCAGCTGGTTTGATCTGGTCTTGATGTCAAATAAACAGTAAAACTGAAATGAAAAACTTTGAATATACATTTACTAAATACTCACTTTCCTTTTTGACATGAGCATCGTGTAATTTTCAACCTGGATCAAAAAGACAGAATAATGGGACTACATTTTATGAAACCAGGTGACTGATCCTGTCTTGATGTGCATGACCTGCATGTGCTGGACCCTATAAACTCTTCATCAGCTGGTTTTATTTTGTTTATTGGCAAACATTTAGAAAGGGTCTATTAATTTTTGAAAATCTGCTTTGCAAAGCTTCATATTTTTTTTTACTTTAATTCATAATCAGTCTGAGACGTTGGAAGGTCAGAGCTGTGTAAGAGTAAGAAATCAGCATCGGATTTAGAGACCAGAAACAGAATCTCTATATGAAAATCTTTTTTGTATTATTATGAAAAAATGAGCGGTATGGGAAGAAAACTTATAACAGATTTTAAATATAAAACATGACAAAAAGCACAGAAATCTTGTTGATGATTCGACATATTTGTGTGTGTGTGTGTGTGCATTTGTGTGTGTGTAAGTGAAGCTAATGCAGATGTCTGTTATGTAACAACAGTGACGTCACTTAGCTGAGCTCCTTGAACTGCTTTCATGATGAGGTCTGTTGTTTAAATCCACAAGGGCAACATAGCCTGACCTTCACCCCCCCCCCCCCCCCCCCCCCCCCCACACACACACACACACACACATAAACATGCACATACACTCACAACTCACCCTTAGCTTCACAGCACATGAGTAAAGACAGAAGAGATAAACTCTTTACAGCTTAGAATATTTTCACTTGTTTTCTTAACCTCTTCTCCTGATCAGGGTTGCAGGGAGCTGCGTCCCATCTCCAGCCATCAGTTCACAATATTGTTCATTAAAATTGTCAAAGTGAGAAAATTAGTGTTGAAGTCAGAAGCTTAGTCACCAAGGGGTACTCTCTCTTTATAAGTTATGCGCATTTTCCAGCAGGAATACTTTACACTCCACATGATACTCGGGTTTATCCTTTGGACTGAAGGTTTGTGTGTGTGCGTGTGTGTGTACACATATGTGTGTATGGGGGTTTGCTTGAGTGTAAATGTTTGTGTGTGTTCTGACTGTCGAATTTCTGAAAGAGGAGTAAAATCTGTCATTCATATTTATGTCCTTCTGTTTCTGCCTGTAGAACTCGTAACCTCTCTGGTGGTTCCCCGAGACCGCGACACACCAAAAAGATCCACTTCATCAAAAACATTAAGCAGTACGACACCAGAGGCAGCAGGTGGGACAAAAATCTTTAGTCTGTACCATTTTTACATACATCTTTGCACAATGTAGTTGCTGTCTCACATTTCCTTCATTATGTTGATTTGTAATGTGATGTATATTGAAGTGTGTGTGTGTGTGTGTGTGTGTCAGTGAGCAAGTGTACAGATAAAAGTTTAAATATAGCCCACATTGTTCCATAGCTGCAGCCAAGTGTCCATCCAGGTGTAGCTGGTGTGTAGCAGCGTGTTGATCCTTTCAGTTCAACATCAACGCCGGTGTGGCTGACTTTGTCTCGATCTGGGGGGACATGTCCAAGGTCAACAACACAAAAACTTGTTGTTTTTGAAACTACAAGAGTAGAAAATGGTGTGTTTGTGTTTGCATGCATGCGTGTGTGTGTGTGTGTGTGTGTGTGTGTGTGTGTGTGTGTGTGTGTGTGTGTGTGTGTGTGTGTGTGTGTGTGGTGGGTTAACCCTGCTGATTCTTGGCAGTAACTTAAGGTACTTTAGTGACAGCTGACTGAATGAAAACTTCTAACAAAGTTCACAGAAGATGTGGCGTATATTTAGATGTATTGAGGTTCCTGCGTGTATTCCTGGTCCAGAGGTCAAACCAGCTGCTTTGCTCTGCTGGGCTGTATTTACTCTGAAGCAGGACGATAACCAAGCTTTTGGCTCTACTCAGAGCCTGGACAGTCTCATTCTTTCCTGCTCCTGTTTTTTATGTTCCTGTCCTTCATTACAGAGAGCATTAATCAGACTTCTGGATCAGCAAGTGTCAGCAGAGTCAGACTGTTTAAACCAGTGTACCTGATAACCTTTGAGTCACGTGTCATTCAGTCAGATTTGTTTGTTGTGTCAGAGGTGGGACTGTCCTGTAGGAAGGAGAGAACATGCTAAACCTCTATCAGAAGCAGGTTCAGATCCTTGCTTGTGTGATCAGATTTTTAAGTATTCGTCACAAGCTCAGAGTCAGTACAGTATTGTGGTATCACCTGTGTTGTATTATGATGCACAAAGCTGACATGGTTGAAGAGATTTTCCAGCCATATTTAATTGTGTTAATGCAGAAGCTCGATGTTACAGCTGACACAGTAGTGCATCGGCCACAAGTATGGCGTCAGATGGGTGCCAAACGTGCACGTCTCAAACGTTGCGAACGTGACTGGCGCGAGGAAGTTAGAACCTCTCGAGTGGAAAAATATACATCACGAGAGGGCATTTGTACACTGTGAGAGAGCAAACTGTGTCCCGCCTCCAGAGTGCCAAAAATTCCAACAGCCGAGAGAGCAGAATCAGAAACTGAGCGCGCAGTGCGGCTGCCGTGCGCGCATGTTTTCCTCTGCCGTGTGCTCATGGCCAACGCACAAACGCAGGTTTGTCACTTGTGAACATCCTTGTGTGCTCACAGACACAGTTTGCTCTCTCACAGTGTACAAATGCCCTTTTGCGATGTATATTTTCACCCGAGAGGTCCTAACGTCCTCGTGCCAGTCACGTTCGCGCGCACGACGTTTGACGCATGCATAGAATGCGCGTGCACGTGTTTTGGCACCCATCTGACGTCATACACAAGCCAATTTCTTTTACAACGGCAACAAACTCTGTACTACCGTCACGATTGACCATTAAATCCATCACAGGCGACCTGTTGAGCACCCCTGCAGAAAAACAAACTCATATTTCAGAACAAATAACATGTCAATAGTGCCAACAGTAATATGTTATCATATATGCGTCTACCATTGCTCTGAAAGGTGTAAAAAAGCATGATATAGAACATTTAATCCTGGAAAGACAGAACAACTCATGATTGTTTAAATAAGAACATGTACACATCTGTAAAATACCTTGGCTTCGTCTCAAAGCAGAGCCCGTTTATTACAGTCGTTACAGGTCAGGACATGTAGAGCTGAGCACATGCTCTGATGTTCTGAGTCTGATTGAGACTATAACCGTGTTGTTGTTACGTCTGCTTAGATCCGTTTTTGAGAGGATTCATTTTTAAAGGAGATTTGTTCAATTTGATGAATATTACTTTCATATTGCCAATGTCATTGTTAATCTAATACAAGACATATTAGTCTGGTTCCCTTTAATCTCTGCTTCATTTGCTAATATTGTTTAATCCAGGTTATATAACCAGTTTTACTGCAGTGTTGTGATTATCTTTAGAGCTGGTCGTTGCTGCGGTGGTTTTAGACGTTCGTCTGTTTAATCATTGACGGGATGTAATTTTGTGAACTGTGGATGGGGTGGGTAATATGATGATATCGTCTCGCAGAGGAACTGGGAACAGAGCCTGCACCATTCCCACCTGAACTGGTATTCTGTTGTGGATCTTGGAGGGATAGACTGAACACCAGTTACACTTTTGTAAAAACTGATTCAAATCTGTTCGGATTAGAAACATTAGTTGGCCTGAAGGCTTCTTGTCATTTTCCATTTAGGGCTGTGTTAACGGGTAATGGTACTGTTATCAAATACATATTATCAAGTTTAAAAACAACTAAAATACAAATATAGAAAACTAATGTAAACAGTGATAGAATTCTGATCCCACTGTGCAAAGACCTAGTTAGGACATCCTACAGACATGGTCTAGACGTCCGTGCAACGCTGAATGTTTGCAGGGATGTATCGCATTTCCATATTATCGATCGCAATGTTCAAACACACACCTGTCTTTGTGTTTGAAAGGAATCTAAACTCAAAAATTTAACAGACTTTGCACTGAGCTACAATCTACTCAGAGTGTGTGTGTGTTCACACACTATGAATACTCTCTCTAGTCTTTGGGGACAGACCCAGGGCAAACAGAGTGGTGCACTGGGGTTTATCTGAATAACGTGAACCTTTAATTGTCCCTCAGCAGGGGGATCGTCGTCGTCGTAGCAGCAAAGCAACGGACAACACACTGAAGAATAAAAGTCTGTCTAATAAAATCAGCTAAATTCCCAAACACACACCACCCGCACAAAAGTAAGGAACATAATTATACTGTCATGTATAAAAGATACATATAACATTAATAACTGAGTCAGAAATGTACAGAACACTACTCTCCTCACTGATGTATTTCATCTTTGGTCAATTTAAAGATTTTCTCTTTAAGCATTACAACAAATCAGGTATATTGACCAGTGAGAGAGAAAACATTTGGGGTGTGTAATTCTGATCTGGCTCCTAACGATCACAGGAACACATAAAAAGGTTATTGTTGAGATTACTTGGTCATAAGCAAGCTCTTATTTTGTTGGGCCATTTGAATAGCACACACTTCCTCTCCAGCTCAAGGCCAAACCCACAAAGACCCTTTAAGGCTGTTTTAAATCTTCAGCACAAATGAAGATGACAGAATGAGGGCAAAACACACTAGCGGCATATGACACGCGTCAGAAAATCCACCTCCATGTTGTCACTATGGCCTCCACATGCTCTGTCTGAGAGTGTTGAACAAATTCTGTCCATATGGTTCTATTACTGAACATGGACGTTCCTGATGAACATGTATTTTATCTGCACTTACTCCCCGTTAAGAACTTCCAGGCTTCAGCAGCAGCTCCGCTTGTCTGTCTGTGTTTTTACTTCTCACTGGTCCATCAGTTAGATTTAAGGAGTTGGTGTTGGTAATTGTATTGAACTGATGCCTGAATGCTACAAAAATACACCTCACATTTGTATTTGAAACTGGCCTCTGTTTGATCAAAGTAATCAATGTTATAAAGAATACATTGATCATTTTTTATTCAACACTTAACAGGTCAACTCTTATAATTAACAGGGTTCCTACAAGGTCTTAAAAAGCCTTAAAAGCATTGAATTTATGAATACCTTGAAAAGCCTTGAAAAAGTCTTGAATTTTGATATCTGGGTCGTAAAGGTTGTGCTGTATTTTAGAGATAAAACAAATACTTGAATGGTATGAATAAACTACTCGAATCATTTTACTAGGCTTCATTTATTTCACGCACCGCAACCTGAACACCTTCTACTGGTGAACAACATGGTCATCTAGATGTTATGGAGAAAAATAGAGAAACCAGCAAAGACAAAAAACACTGTAAAAGGCAAAAACACTCTAAGGTTTGGGATCAACCATCAATCCACGAGCAGGTTTGCTAAAGCTAATGCTAGCAGCTAGCAGGTTCACAAAAATCAGGTTGATCGTGAAACTTATTGAACTCTTCAAGAGGAAGCGAAATCCCCAAATGTTATTAGCATTTCCAGTAGTTTATACTGAACATGTTAATGAAATACATTTATTTCTACTGATCGTATGTGGATATGTAGATAAGATATTTTGACAAAAGTGATATTAATACAAACTAAATAGTTACTGAAATAAAGGCAAAATTTGTACAATGAAATATTAATTAACTATAAATATCAGATGGTAAACAAGGAACTAGACAACACACCAAAACACACGGTAGGGCTGTGAAATGGGTATTAAATTTTTATATAAATGGTCTTAAAAAGACTTGAATTTAACTTGAAGAAACTTGTAGGAACCCTGAATTATGCTTCCAATGCTGACCAAATTCGAGCAGCCCTAATAGAAATATAAACAGATGCATTGTTCACGTTTGTTTTATTCTCTGCTATAAAAATACACACGTTCTGTTCCAGTCAAAGGGCCATAGCATGGCAGGTTGTGATAGTTGAGTACAGAAAATAGATAAACCCATTATCTCAAACCAGTGGACTGTCCAGGCTGCCCCCCGCCTCTTACCCAACACCAACTCCCTGCTACCGTAGAGGATGAAGTGGTTTGGATAATGATGGATGAATGGAAGATTTTTACAAATGTGGCGCCTAACAAAGAATGTCGTTAAATTAAAGGGGACCTAGAATGTAAACCAACATTTTTCTTGTTGTTGTTGAATAAGACAGCTTGGGTGGTCAACAGTAGCATGCCAAAAGGTCAAAGCCGTGTGTGACCTACTTTTTATGTAAATTAGAAAGTTGAAAAAGCTGAGAGAAAACCTCCTGTTCTGAGAAAACCTTCCTTAACACGTCATAAGGGGGAGCCACGCCTCCTCAAACCTGCATGTGTCTGAGGCCTTCTGGGGAAACCAACCAATCAACATGTCCTGGCCGAGTGGGAGGGGTCAACAGCTCTTTTCACTGAAGGCCTGAGTAAGGGGGTTTAGAATGGCCTGTATCAGGGCTCCTGGGACAGATGAAAGCCAATAAAAAGTTTCTTATGCTTTTTGGAGGCTCAAAGCTCTGTTTTAGATTGTTGATTAATTGCATTCTAGGACACCTTTAAGATATTTTTAAAATGAAAAAGGTTGGATACAAATGGAAACTATTATCTTTTATGAAACAAGTGATTTTTCCTTTGACTTTTTTATTAAATTTCCAGGTAAATGTGACAACAAACCTTGACTGACCTTTACTAAAAAGCAGACGTATAAAACTCAACTAAATCCAGCTATGACAGAAGAAAGAGTGACCCAGATCCTGTTCTTGTTGCTGATAATAGACTCGTATTTATTTTACTCACCAAGAAACTTGAAAACAGCCCACTCAGATCCAGAGAATCTGATGCTTTTCTGTTCCTAAAACCCTTTCAGGACTTGTATTTGAGAAGATTTAGAAGTTCTTTTCTGCAAAAACAACTTTGTTGTTGTCATTAATGTGCAGCATGTTCTTAAGTACGTTTGGGAGGCTTTAGGCTCCTCGTGAGTTGATTCTGATTCAGAGAGTTGTTACTGAATTTGAAAATGATTATCGATTCATCTCTCTTTAACCCCTTCACTTCCCGTCTGACTGATTACTCTGTACTTTTTAGGCAAAGTATTGTATTTTAATGGCCCACAATTACTTTACTGCCAGTAACTTTTTATAAGTAAAATAGAAATAATCTTTCATCTTCACAAAACACTTGGTTGTACTGAAACGTTGACATTTTAACACTGACACAACATGGCTCTCATTGTTTATCCTGAAGAAACAAAATAATCATAATTTAACAACATATTTTAATAGATGGTGTTTAATCTACTCTTTAGCTTTATTTTTTGTTGCACTGCTGTGTTTTAGGGTTTATTTGTGTGTTTTCATGCTCCTGTGTGTGTGTTGGTGTGTTTCAGGATTGTGCTGATCTGTGCCAAGAGGTCTCTGTGTGCTGCCTTCTCTGTTCTGCCGTATGGAGAGAGCTTCTACCTAAGGTAACCACTCACACGCATGTCATGGTTTACCTCATGTAAAACTAGAGGTTATTCAGCAAAGTGATGGACCGCCACAAACGGAAGGAAACTAAATGATGTCATTTCCTGTGGTGAGACAAAGGAAACGGAGCAGGGAGGTTTGTAGAGGAAATGAGAAGGAGTGGAGGAGGAAGAGCTCCTGAGTTAACCATAACCCTGTCTGGTGATGGAATCTAACACTCTGACATAATCACTAAACATCTTCAAAGATAACACACACACACGCACGCACGCACGCACGCACGCACGCACGCACGCACGCACGCACGCACGCACGCACGCACGCACACACACACACACACACACACACACACACACACACACACACACACACACACATACACACACACAGTGGTTAACAGATAAAACATCGTGGTTTTTTTGTTGACACCCACAGAGGAAATGAGCTCTGACATCACATGTTATCATGAAGCTGAAGATGCAGCTGTGTGGTTACGATGACCTTTCAGAGTTTCATCCAAATCTGCTTATTTGTGCTCTTAGGCACCAAAGTATGAATTACATACTTATCCTGCCACTTTTATTATGTATAACTGTTCTACTTCCTGTAAAAGAAGGACGACGCCTCGTTATTTAAATAAATGCACTGTGGTCTTTAGTATGAACGAATGCCTTGTGAGTCGCTTTCTGTGGAAGGAAAGCTCTGGCGCTCCTGTTTCAGGAAGTAGAAGTTAGTCTGAAGAGCAGGATTTGGAGTTTTGCTCATTATTATTCATGATATTTGAACACCTCGTCTCTGATTGGCTAACATCAACACGGCTCTTCCGCTGCTTTTGTTTTCTCTTCTTTCTTGGGTAAAAAATGCAACATTAATGTTTTATCTCCACAAATAACACAAACCTGGACATGTCCTGCCAAGTAGTTTGTGCTTCACTGATGTCTGAATGTAGATATCGCTTACACTCTTATCCTAAATAGGCCTTGTGATGGTAGCTTATGTTCATTTATAGTGTAATAAAACACATTTTGGTCTCCTAACTCATAAACATCTCAGTTCTGACACCTACTGACATGTTTCTCAGCATTCTGACTTGGTGCAGCCCCCTTTTAGTCTGCAGAGTAGAAATAAATATATATATATTTTTTTCAGTTAAATCAGCTGTGTTAAAATAAGTAAAAAAACACACTATTTCACTATTGATGAAAATATTGGTGATTAGAGCAGCTTTACTTTGCTGACAAACACAAAGTGATGATCAGTATTTTATGTCAAAGTTGTTTTGTGGCCTTGACACATTTCTGAATCAGCATCCATTCATCAAGTCCCACCAGCGGTCCATGCTATCTGCTCACATTGTTGCTGATGTTTAAACTGATTTGTGTCAGAATACAAGTCTGGATTTAAGATGAATCCTGCAATATGATAGCTGGTGTTAGCTATGTGGGTTTTTGTCAGCTAAAGTTTTCATTTGTTCCATAACATGAAACACTTCTCTGTGTCCAGTGACCCCACATTAAACCATCCCAAGAGGAGACACTCCTCTGGAAACATTTCCACAACCCTGGAGATGCTGCCAGGGCTTGAGGGGTTTCAGCTAGACTCCTATGGCAGGGTTGGTGTCACCATCTTTTCCATTACCTTTCTGAATGCTGACCTGGGATCAGATTCTGATAACTGATCTCCCTTCAACTTTCTCTTCCTTTGTCAGTCAGTGTCATATGCTCAGTTCCTGTACCCAACTAACGCTCTGGTGAGGCAGAAGCCTTGTTCAGCCAGCGAGCTGACGCTGCAGATCCCGATGTCCAGGAGCACACACAGCGTGGCTGGCAGGAGCTACCCCCCCAGCAGGCTGAGCAGCACCGTGGGGCTGGACCTGGGTAAGACACCCATTCACACAAGCACACGCTCACAAACAATCTCTATATGTATCTGTCAGGAGAATCAGGGAGAAAATATCATGAAAAAGAACAACAAAGAGCTAAAAACACTTGATTGTGCTACACCCGGGTCATTTCCATGTGTCTTAGAGAATGCTATAACACTAGATTTTCAGAATCTAAACTAGTACCTATAGACACACACAGATGTTTGTGGTGATTTCAGCTGTGGAATTTTGTTTTCTTTTATAAAAAAAAGTCATTAATCCAAGAGTTAAAGGTGGAGGGGCTGAAGGCGGCTTCAGAATCAAAATACAGAGAAAGGATAAGGATGTCACTGGAGGAAGTGAAAACAAACACGTGTAGGATAAAAACATGAAACAGCTGTTCTGGAACATCTGCCCTGGCATATTTTAAACATGTGTGTATCTGTTTGTTCACCCTGTGTGTCACATCCTTTATCTGTAAACACACACACTCCCACTGAGACAAGGCCCACTATTAACTTGTGATCCAGAACCTTTCATTAGTACAAGACAGCTGTGTGTGTGTGTGTGTGTGTGTGTGTGTGTGTGTGTGTGTGTGTGTGTTATCGGGGTATTTATATTTCTAGTCTTTTGTGATTAAAACTTTCAGACCTGCTTTGAGTTGTTTAAATAACTTGTTAGTCAAATTGACCCAACAACATTTTCTAATGAAATTCTCCTCTTCCTGCTTTTAAAGTGACGGTTCAGCTGTTAGAAATGGGTCCAGGTCAGATTTGGTGAAGCATGACACTGTCGGCTTTCTAGGCAGACTTGGTAGTTTTGGCTTGTTTTTAGCACCCCCTAGTGTCCGTTAGCAAAACCAAAAGTGAAACCTATCTCCTCGCTGTGCGTTTGTCTTTTTAACATCTTAATCTAACTGCTGACATGTCTCCTCAGCCTTCATTAGTGTCTACAGGAGCGGTTCATCACTAAATCAAACAAATCAGCTGTGTTCATGACCTAAAACATGCAGGAAGCATGCTGGAAGCAGACTGCAGCACCTGGCATGTCAGCTCCACTTTATTAAGTCCAACAGGGACCGACCGCCACTCTGAAGTTGCAAGTGTGGAATTCTGGCCGCAGAGGACGGTGGGGGTCTGAGTGACATTTCATTAACCCTGTAAAGGGTCATTTTAGCACAAACTGGCTCAAGAAAATGATTTAAAAATATGAAAAAGTTGCATAGTATGGCTTTTACGTGAATGAATAAATAAATGGTAAATCGTTTAACAGCAGATGAGTAATTTATAAATTGCTAAATAAGCTACATGGTTGGTATCTTATCTGACAGAAAGTTTCTGTAAAGGTCAGAGGGCGTTCCCAGTTCAGTCATCAGGGTAACCATGAGTCCATCACAGCCTTCTTTATTAAGTCTGACTGTCTGCTGGTTTCATGTCCCCTGTCTGTGTCACAGGTGTTGAAGATGTGCTGGACTACGACCCTAACCTCCTCAGTGACCCTCAGTGGCCTTGTGGGAAACATAAGCGTGTGCTGATCTTCACCTCTTACATGGTAAAAACGCTCACACATTGATTCAAACTCAGATTCTTGTGTGTTTTGTTTACCAGCAGCTGTGTCTTGTAGCTTATTCACAGCTCTGCAGGCTGTTTGATGCTGTCGCTGTGTCAGACCACAGATGCTTACAGTGCACTAATGCACGTGAGGGTTTGGGTCTGCAAGAACATTGTGTGAATTTGGTGGTGTGATATGTGCTTGAGGCTGTTTTATCTTAGCTACTTCATGTTAGTTATTCCTTCTAAATCAGGACATGTTTTGAAGCTCCCATCTCACTGGGCTGCAACGTTTAGCTGTGAGAAGATGTGCAGATTTAAAGTTAGAATCAAATAAAATGCAGACATAAAATCTTTAAGTAACCAAAAAACCAGCAAAACATTCAGATGCTTTTTTTTGTGAAATATCTGACATAAACTTAAATAAAACTTCCTTTTTGCGAAACAGAAATGCTTCACATATTAAATTAAAAGTCACACAGTATTTTATATTTCTGTGTAAAACTGCAATTGTTTATTATAACCATGCTGTTGGACTCATTGATGACGATGATGATGATGATGATGATGATGGTGATTAAGAAGCTGTTCTTTTACAGTTTAAAAGCCTGTGCCATCTCCAACCTGCTTTCTTATGTAATAGAGTAATGTTGTAATGAGAAAAGCTGGTTTAACACGTCAAGCTTAGACACACCCTTACATTAGCATGTCCCAACCCACTTCAGTGTTGGCAATATAAATGCTGGTCGTGGTAATGCTAACCGCAGAACAACGCTAACCTGAGCTACTGTTAATGCTAACCCAAGCTATTGCCGTTAGCCCGAGCTACTACTAACGTTAGCCTGAGCTAATGCTAATGTCCTTGTTGGACAAGAGGAAAGAAACAAAGGAGAATGTTGGAGCACCACTCACTCACCTTCCAGGATGTACTGGGCATATCCAGATCCAGCTAGATACTCAAGCTAGGTAAGCTAACCGAGGCTAGCTAGTGGAGGCTTCGCTGGTCCACTCCGGTCAAAGATCTGCAAGGTCGCAGAATGGAGGTTTGCCGAGTAACGTGCCTCTTCTTTTAACAGCGACGGTCCTGCGATCAGAGATCCACGAATATCTGCCGCTTCACCCTTGCGGTGGCAGCCCAGTGAGGCGGGTGCCCTCTCTCGACTCAAGCGCATTTCTCTCGATAAAAGTGCCCGAAAAACTCCACTAGCTTCGAGTTAGCATTTAGCTAATCTCCCCCGTGGCGGAGCGGAGCGTGAGCTCACTTAAGCAGCCAGGGCGCCCGGCTCCGATCGCAGCCGTCTGAGGCTCTGCTTGTATTTTTACAGTCCATATCAGAGCTCCACAGACGAACAACGCTGCTGCAGCCTCACACGGAAGCCAGACGGCCGCGTAGTTCGCTGTCCTGGAGCTCCGACTTAGCTTCGGGGGTTAGCTCAGTTTAGCTAGTAGCTACATTGGTTCACTTAGAGCCCACCCTCACTGCCCCACCCGCAGCTCCACCTCTTTTCCCATTTATGGATTGTCTGGGCGTGATGAGACGTGTGACATGGCCAAAATGGAGGCGGTGGGAACCTCCCATTTTGCTTCATAAACTGTACACTGACATAAATGGACACGTTTGTCCAGTATCTGTCTATGTGTCAGAGGCAAAGCAGTGGAAGGAGAGGCTGATGATAGTTAGTGCGTTAGTAGGGGAGAGTGGAAAAGTTATCCCGGGGACAGTGAGCCAAAATCTGTTTGCACTTGGAGGTTTTTCTCACCCTGGTTCTCAAAAACTTTCAAAGACCTGGAGCTTAGTGCCAGGCATGATGTGCAGCAGTGCTGGCCGTTGTGTTGCACAACTCTGGGCAGAACCAGGAGAACATGCCACCTCACAAATGCAGAGATCCAGGCTGGAATTATCACCCTGTAGGGCCGCTTCTGAGTGTCTGAACTCAGCCAGAACCGTGAGGGGGAGCGGCCTGGGTCAGAAGTGTAGAGCATAAATTGCTGGCAGGATTCATCTTCAACGTTTCCTGTTGCTACGTTAGCTTATCTAGCGACTAACCAAAGGAGAACATGGTCTGAATCACGGTAGTCTGAATCTGTAACTCCCATTGTTCTTTCCGTACACTGGGTTCTGATCACAAGTTATTTATAACTGCTTCATTTCTACTATTTCAAATAATAGGGTTAGCAGCATAATGTGTTGGATCAGATCAAATTCAGCGCTGTCTCACCATACAGTTATTGGTTCACTATTGAGCTCCACACTAATATCCTCTGAGTTCTCCGGGTGAAGCCAACACACCTCTGACCTGCCTGACGGCTCACAGAAATCAGCAGCAAAGCCTTTAAGCCCATTAAGTTGAGATTTGTAGCTTCTGCCTGTCTGATTTGTTCCAGCACATCTCTAAACGCCTCGTCACCAGGTCAGAGTTTATCCCTACCCTGAGTCCCATCAACATGCCCTCACCACCTCTGACCAGGAGCCGCTTGTGTATTTTCATTTCAGTTTTGTGTGAACTGCTGATTACAGATTATCTGCAGCAGACCCATACAGGTCAAAGCTCATGGACCAATTTTATCCTCCTAATGACCTGAGGTGGCACAAGACTGGACGAAAATTATGCTCAAAATGTAAATTTCTGCCTGTCTTACTAAAGTTAAAAAGTAACAGCACTGTTGCAGAATCCAGGTCTGCGGGACACACCAGTATGCAGCGGCAGCATGCATGTTGCTCAACAGACCTGTACGCCGAGAGCAGTGCTTCCCTGCCGCACACTGAAAGAAAAGATCTGTTGGATTGACATAATGGGCTCTATGCACGCTCCAACTTCCGCATTCCACATAAGACCACGCTCCTATGTCCGGTTGTCATAGTGGTCAGCGAAGCTGTGACATGGCTGAGTTTGGAGTTCACCCGGTGCTTCCTGGAGGTTAGTTGGGTTTTTGGTTGGACGTGTTATTGGTAGAGGTTTTTTTTTTAAAATTGAGAGAACCACTTTTTTTTTTTTTTTTTCATCTAAACAAAGAGAAAATTGAAGCACCTAGTGAACTCCAAACTCTCAGCCATGTCACAGCTTCGCCGACGACCGGACATAGGAGTGCGGTCTTATGTGGAATGTGGAAGTTGGAGCGTGCATAGAGCCCATTGAATCATGTACATCGGTTGCATGAAATTAGATTATGTTTTGGTTATATAACTTCATTATATAATGCCAACATGATAAATACATGTTATACGAACATGACCATTTCATGTTCTGACAACATGTATTTAACTCAAAGTTCATTCATATCACTGTTTTTTGTTTTTTTAACACATGTAAGTCATTCATATCATGCCCACAACCTCATCAAAGCCCAATTTTCAGTGTGCCTGTGCTCTTATCTGTCTCTAGACTATGTTGCACTTGCACCCTGTGATTTCCATAGGTGTTATTTTAGTTGGAGTTCTATTTGAACCCCTCTGGACTACTATCCCTTTCAGTCATGGTTTTTGTTGTTGTTTTTGCTCACTGCCAGCTTAAGAACTATACACAACTGTTATTTAGCACATGTATATTTTATTTAAGTTATAATACTTTAAATGTGAACTGAACTCAAACTGTTATCAATTGATTTATCTTAATTTTCAACATTTACAAAAAGCGTGGCATGCTGGGAAATCTGTTCCATCCAACCATGATTGTTGGATGGAACAACTCACTCAGTGTGACCATTAGTGAAGTGTGAGGATTAGTTTTCTTGTCTCCAGACACTTTTGCTCTAATTCAGACACTTTTCTTTATCCTGTCCCACTGGATGTCTGCCTGTTTACCAGCTGCTCCCATCCATCCTGGTTATTGTGTTGATTAAGATGTTTTTACTTCAGATACCTTGTTCTCTCCTCTTCTTTAGACGTTATACTTTGGGATGGTACCACTAAGGCTGTTGGTGGCTGAGCCATATTCCAGCATTCAGCTCATTCTAAATAGGACAAACTTCCCTTTATGGTTTTTAGATGAGGTGCACATCATCACCTCCAGGCCAGCTCAGAGCTAACTGTTGTGCTCTGGATCTGTTGGAGCGTGTGTTTGCTGTGACAGAAACATGAAAATATACACACACAGAACCATGGGGCTGTTTTAACAAGCCAATATGGCAGCTTTGAGGGCAGCAGCATGTGTCACACACAATATGCTGTAAAACTTGATGTTTAAAAATCTTCATCCAGACCTTTTTTTAGTTCTTAGTCCTCATTTTCTTGTTCCTGATGGTTTTTAGGAAAATATTTTTTTTGTTGTTGAATCCACGAAATTCTGATGAGCCACCCAGGATGTAAAAGCCTCCTAAACAGATAATGAGCTGCAGACGTTCCTGTTCTGCTCTGGTGGAGCTCTGATTCCACAGTTGGAGCACTTTTAGAAGATGGTCCTCCTTCTGCTGGACCTAACTCTGAAACCTTCTTCTAATCAGTTTTAGGGGATTAGCTTCATTTTCATGTCAGAGAGAATCTTAATAATTAGTTATTGTACTTCTGACATGTCGAAATGTTTGGTCACGGCTCTACGGAGCCCAAGATTAATGTTTCATACCGTGAACAACCTTTGTTGGGGTAAATATCAATGGAAATTCTCTTTACTGTTTGCTTTAATCTCATTCATACTTAAGTTTTTGATCCATTATGGTATTTTACATGATATTTAAATCTTTACCTGCTGCTCTCTGCTGTGCATTAAAGTCGATCCGTCTCAAAAAGGATGCAAAATGGAACAAAACTGGTGGCTTGAAGCTCTACAGACCATCACAACACACTCATGTATGATGTGTTTGTTTTTATTAGGACTGCTGCAGGTTTTTACTGAACACATGGAACGAAAACACGAGCAAATACAGAAATAACAGGAAAGGATGGGAGAAATAAAAGTAATCGGCACACACTCAGCTCCTTACATCTGCATAATTATAGAGGCTGCAGCTTAGTTCTATCCCTCCTGAGAGGAATTCAAATTTATGGACACACACACACACTGTCATGCTGCTCAGAGAAGATTACTGTGAGGTGGGTTACTTTGTCACTGTTGTTACCCCGAGCATGTGTGTAAAACGTCTCCTCCTTCTTTAAGTGTCATTTAAACCACAAACCTCTGGGTTTCTATCAGTCTGTAAACACATTCTCGTACATGGACACATGCACACACACACGCATGCACGCACATACACACACACACACATACGCACACCCATCACCAGCCAGAGGGCGGGGCTCAGTGATCAGGCCTAGAACATGCATCTCAGTGTTTTGGGGTTATTTTTGGCTCCAGACTGTCCTGGTTCAGAGAGGTTCTCACTAATAAGCTCAGATTGTCCTCACATGAATATGTAAATGGATTTCTGTGTTTGTTTACGAGTGTAAAAAGCACCAGTAGCAGCAAAATGTAGCAGCTGAGGAGCATCCAGACCTCCAGGCCAACAGAAACAAACTTTGATCCTGGCTCTTGGATTAATTGTTGGGTTGTGAGTCCAAACAGAGATAAACTTGATTTCTCTGAACAGAGGCTGTTCAGGAAGTGGGTAAGATTTAAACAGAAACACAGTTTATCACTGGTAAATTATTATTTGGGTAAAAAGACGGAAATCCAGGATTTACATGAGCAGTAAAACCAGTGGCCCCATCATTAAACTCAGTGTGTCACAGTGCTGCGACTGTCGGTGATAAATTAGAGGCATCAAAATGAAAATATAACCTTCACTCAGCTGGTTGGAACAAAATATGTTCGATCATATTTATCAATAATACAACATTCATAGTGTTTGTCAAAAATTCAAAGGATGGAACGAAATCTGTCTCAAAGATTAAAAACATTGATTGGTACCATTTCATAAGAAGGATCTCTTTATAAATGGATAATGAATTATGTCATTCATTGATCTATAACTCTAAATAAAATCATCATTAAATGTTTATTATGCATTAATTAAGGGTAAGCTATAAATTGTTTATAAGAGGATCACTTTTGTAATGTATCAGTTTAATAGATGGTGCATTTTTTCAAAATAAAAGCACATTAAATGCCGCTTCACTGTACCATATATAAAATATACAATCAGTAAAAACTGTAGAAATGCTATAAAACACCACTCAGTAAAAGGGTGCATGTTTTTATCCGTTTTTTTATTTTATTTTAATTGTTTCATGTTGTTTCTCCTCCAGACAACAGTTATAGAGTATGTGAAGCCTTCTGATCTGAAGAAAGACATGAACGAGACCTTTAAGGACAAGTTTCCTCACATCAAGCTCACCCTCAGCAAAATACGCAGGTAGAGTCTCTGGATATGATCATCCAAGCGTGTCTTCACATCAGCGTGAGAGGATTTGTTCCTATTTGGTATGCTGTGTGTGTTTCCCAGCCTAAAGCGAGAGATGAGGATAGTCGGGGAGGACTGTGGCCTGCAGCCCGCCACCATCGCAATGGCCTTTGTCTACTTTGAGAAACTGGTGCTGCAGGGTCGACTCAACAAGCAGAACAGGTCTGTTAGAATCCGTCTGTCATGAAACACGTAATACAAGAAGTTTGCTTTGTTTTTCTACACCGAGCCTCTGGGTGCTGATATGAAAACAACCCATGGTCCTCCATGTGTTTGACCTGCTGGAGTCAGCAGGCTCTGAACGGTGCTGCTATAGCGTGTCACCATAGTAATGGGCTTCTCATCCCTCTAGTGACTTGTTATCAAATCAAGTCTGAAACTTTTTCTGGAGACTTTTATAGGTTCTGCTGTGATGCTCCTGTGGGCCCATCCCGGAGCATCCACAGGCGGCCCAGTCCTCACAGAGCAGATGTTAACCCCTCCTACTCCAGGCTGAAAATGAAGCTACCAACATGAAGGCCAGATAAAGGAGCAGGATTAGAGTTGTGACTTTAAAAAGAATCGACACAGAAAGTTCACTTTTAGTTCTGAACATTTTTACAGTTTTTTACTTAGCTTTAGTCTTTAAACCCAATCTGTCTCGTCCAGTTTATTCAACATACATGTACTGAGTGAGAGGCCCTGGTAGCATGAAGTCAACTGATGCTTAGACAACAATAAATTAATAATGTTGTTGATTATTACACTTAATCACTTGCTCTGTTCATCTTTATATTGTTTTTATTTGCTTTTGTCTTTAGATTCTCAGCTGAAGATAATCTGTTCTGTAGTTTTCTCCTGTAGAGGTTGAACAGTGGAGCAGTGGCTCCCTCTTGTGTTTATTAGCAGTTCCTGGCAGCAGAAATAAATAATTACATCACAGTTATTTCTAGAATTCATCCTCATTTCTCTGACCCTGTCTGTTAGAACAAAGTCCACAGAGCTCCTTGTTGGACCACAAAATGTTTTAAACGTTTCACTGTGTTTGTACAGGAAGTTGGTGTCAGCTGCCTGCATCCTATTAGCCGCTAAGATCAGCAGCGACCTGAAGAAACAGGAGGTCACACACCTTATTGATGTAAGACACACACACACATACACACATGATAACCAGAAGAAAACATTCAAACCAAAACAGTTTAGATCTGTTGTCTCTCTGCAGAAACTGGAGGAGCGTTTTAGGATCAGCAGGAAGGAGCTGATCTCCTTTGAGTTCATCATCCTGGTTGCCCTGGAGATGGCGCTCTACCTCCCCGAGAGCAAAGTGATGCCTCATTACAGGCGGCTGTTGCAGCAGCAGCAGGTATAGCAACTCCTGGCTCAGCAGCACTACGGCACACCGCTCCACCTTCCCACCAGAGACTCCCAGCACCCTCAACACTGTGATCCTCATGATGCCTTGCTCAAAGGCTGCCCAGAGACCACCCTGCAATCAGCTCACAGCACAGACCTGAGTATAGCCTCACTGTGATGATAGGACCAGCACTGCCTGGCTCAAAGGCTGGGCAGCACAGAGACACGGAGTTTGAACCTGTGTGAAGTCCTACTAGAATTATTTTCTTCTAACAACCAAAATGTGGCAGAAAAGATTTTGTTCTTAGGAAAGTCTCATTTTTACCAAGCGCAGCATGAACTCTCAGTTCTAAAGAACAAAATACTCTAAATGTTACTGAAGTACAACAGGAACATCCTAACATGTTTGACACGTTTACCCAAAGCAACTTATTTAACCTAATTTCTGATCTGTGGGAGGAAACCGGAGAAAACCCCACACAATGGGGATTTCAACCAGAGACCTTCTTGCTGTGCTTCTACTGACCACTGTGCAGCCTAACAAAAATTTAGATTTGTTCTACAAAACCAGACGCTGACTGATCTGTAGAGGTATCATGCATACCAACACATGAGTAATCATCATCACAGAGCTTCTGACAATCAGATACCTGCACTTGAACCCTCAGCAGCAGCAGCAGCAGCGTAGAGCGTCTGCTGCCACCAGCCTCATCAGAAACACGTCACTGGTCTAATCCCAGTATCTCACCGGGCGGCCACTGTTGGAGACCAACGACTTTCATGTTTGAGTTTGCAAAAAATGCCCGAGATAAATGTCTCAGTGAGTTGTCATTTATCATGATTTCAAAATCAACAAAATAATCTTTATTTATCCATAACTGAGCAGATCTGGTTTCTGCATATCAGAACTAATTTAAGTCAAAACTTTATTTGTATAGCACATTTCTATATTAACAGTCGAAGTGCTGCACAGAACAGTACAATGAAACGTTCATGAAGCAAAGACTAAAGAAGAAAAGAAGCTCCTGTCTGCAACATCTGGAAACATCAGCCTGTTTGTTTCACTGAGCTCCAGCTCTGGAGTTAGATGCTAAAGTGCCTTTTGCTGAAGGCCACAGGAAGGGTGGTTGTTCATGCAGAGCACAGTCTTCCTATCATAAGAACTAAACCAGCAACCTTCTGCTCTTGTGTCTGGCGTGTAGAGCTGCAGCCTGTGTTAGTTTGTGTTTAGCAGGAGTTTGTGGTGCAGACTCCCTGGTTGTGTGAGGAAACACCACCAGGAACCTCCCTGTTAATGAGCTGCAGCAGAAGAGCAATAATGAATTCCTTATTTATTGTTTTTATTGTGTTCTAAAGGGATGAACATGTAACAGATCGAGGCTTCTGTCAGGACGTTTGTGGCTGTTTTTCCTTCAGGCTGACCCTTACCAGCTGCTCTCCCAGAGCTCTGATGGTGGACGTCTTCTTTAGGAGCATCTGGTCACTTTGGAGGAAATAAAGCTTCACCAACCTCCTGCAGAGCTGCGGCTGTTTTTGCACTTTGCCTTTTAGCCTCACCTGAATCTTTATTTTATCACTCAGTTATAGTATTTTTCTACACGTGAGCTCTTTTATTGTAATATTTTTAATGTCACTGAAACATAATTATTGCTAATGATCCTTCAGATGTCGTGTGTGCATATCAGAGCTGCTGGGGTTTCTCCGTCCATTACAGATGCAGCTGAAAACATCTCCTGGTGATTCAGACTCTTGTTCTTCCACTTGGCTCTTGTGTGTTGACGAGGTTGTGTTTTGGGCCCATTTGCACTTGAACGTTGGAGCAGGAGAGGGTTCACCACATCTGCACAGGCAGCAAAATGGTCCCACAACCCTTTTATTTTCACTTCGCTCACACTGGCTGCTGTTTGTCTGATTTTATTAACTGATCAGGAAGGAGAGAGGTCGGCTTTAATGATTCAGGATTTTGTCCGTCTGTTACAAATATCTCATGAACCACTGGGTGGATTTCAATGAAACTCTTAGAAAATGTTCCTCAGATCAATAACTGATCATTTTCATCAACCTGGGCTATAATTCAGCATGCTAGTGGCTGAGAGTCATTCACAAACACGCTCCATGTGTGTGTGAACATCATCCTGCAGCCATCCATGCGACACTACTGATCCACGCTGACCTGCTCAGGTTTCCTCTCCTGCTCTAACTGACTCTACTCTGCTCTCAGACACATGAGAACATGTTAATCTGCTTCCTTAATGGATTCAGTCAAAACAAGTTCATAAAACTTTGCATTAAGAAGCAAAACTTTCCTTTTTAGCTGAGAAAGAAGTGAAGCAGCTCTCCAGCAGACATGTAACAGGGATATTTTAGGTTATATGTGATGTGAAGCTCCTTCCTGTGCCCACTTTGCAGAATTATGCTTAAGGTTTATTGTTTAGGAGGAAATCAGGCTGTCTGCTATAAAATGTGGTTAAAAACTAAAGTTTTCCTTCAAAGTCAACCAGCATGAACACAACAGATGATCCTCTCGTCATTTTCTCTACATTAGAGAATCGAGGTTCAACTTTTCTGCAGCTCTTATTCTGTCAGCTGAGCTTTATTATCTGTGTTTTCACCTGTAACAGTTATTTATCATATTGTTTTTATCTGGTAATAATATGACTCTTTAGGCACCGTAACACTGTAAAGGGAATTATTTAACAAGTCTTTGCCTCACTTTTATGGTTCCTGCTTCTATATATATTTCATTTTATTTTATGTTGAGTAGATTTTTGAGTTTGTGTC
This sequence comes from Aphyosemion australe, assembly GCA_006937985.1. Taxonomy (NCBI): domain Eukaryota; kingdom Metazoa; phylum Chordata; class Actinopteri; order Cyprinodontiformes; family Nothobranchiidae; genus Aphyosemion; species Aphyosemion australe. The sequence continues at coordinate 86,595 of SSNS01000320.1, read as the reverse complement.
CACCTTATTTCAACATGAACACGCTGAGCAGCTGTTTGACAGCACTGAGACGTCGCATAACCTGAAGCAGCCGTTTCACTGTGTTTTATATTCAGCTGCTGTTCAACACATTCATCTAGTTAAGAATAAAAAACGTGTTGCATCCAACTCTGTCCCACCCAGCCGCTGCAGGTATTTAGACGGCAGATGTTTATTTAAAGAAAATTCAATCATATTATTTGTTTTTGTAACAGTAGAAAATCATGATGAAAATGGCGTTGTGGAACATGAGGTGTGTTTTTAATAAAATGTGTAAATAAAAAGCTTTATGGTGTCACTGTACATTCAACACGTGAAGCAAAATAAAGACGTTTCTTACAAAACAATGTAGTTCTTATCTGATAAACATTGATGCTATTATTATGGTTTTTTAAGAAAGCCTCAGATATAAAACTACAGTCATTCTGTAAAATCAGGTTAAAAGTACAAAAACTGATGGAAACGTTCAAGCTGCAGATTGAACACAAAACATTAATATGATTAAACTTTCTGCTTAGATGGAGGTAAAAACACATGACCACATGCTAGCAGCTAGCAATAGCTTTAGAAAATAACTTATTTATTTTTTATTTAACCTTTATTTATCCAGATGAGTCGATTGAGAACATTAGAAAACCGACCTCTCAAATGAAGTTCGTTCCACTCCGGTACAGTAGGTGGCGACATGCGCCCTTTCGTGTCGGCATTCTTCCAGTTAGCTTGTAGCAACACAAATAGTAAACAAATGTTGGCGGGAGTGAAGCAGACGAAATTTAAATAGGATATGCACAATGGCTGAAGGAATAGACAACAACAACGCTGCTTTTTTCAACAGCTTTTTTGGTACGTACTGTACTGTTTGATGGTGTTATGCGTGTTATTTTGTGGCAATGATATTATCAGAAGACAGCTTCTGCGGTCTTGTCACTTCCGGACGTTACCGATATCAGCCCGACTGAGCTGTTTACATGCAGACCCACTACTGCAGACCTGCACTCCTGGTCTGCTTTTTGGTGTATTTTTCAAGCTGGAAATGTGGGTGGAGCAAGACTGGTAAGGGGTGACTTACTCTTTAATATGTTAATTTCAGTAAATGTGTAGGGAGCTCAGTGTGTGTAAGTATTCCTGGTGACAGATGTCTTCATATTATTTTGTTTTATAAACTCTGTTTTAAACAACAGTCTGTGTTTGTGAACGCTCTTTGCTGAGCTTTAATCATTCATTTATTAATATACACTGCTATCAACAGGAGTTCCACACAATCATAAACAGCAGCTGATGATACTAAAAAAGCCATCAACATTCTCAAACAGTTTATTAAAGGTGTGGTTCACTGAAAAAAAACATTTTTTTAATGATTATTTCTGATTCTAATGGGTCACTCTGAGTTTTTCATGCAGGCTGAACATGAAAATAATTTCCTACACCTATCTCCTGCATTAGCTTCTGATAGAAAATAGGCAGTGAAACTCTAGGATTAGCGTTTCAAGGCATCTGGGGGCCCAAGGCAAGATGGACTTTGACCCCCCCCCCATTAAAATGAACCTTGAAAGCACCACAAGAGAGCCGCAGCATGGACACACTCTTTATGATTGCACTAACTTTTTGTGAAACAACTACCTTTGATACAGTGCAAAACTGTTTACGTATCTCGCATAATACTGCATGTATGGTAATGTTTACATTTGCAAAAAAAAACCCTCCACCACCCCATAGCAACAAACATATAAAGAAAGTGCAAACTGCATAAAAAAACAAATTAAATATAAAATGCAACATATGTGATTTGACAGCGCATGCTACCAGTTAAAAGTCTTGGCCATTGTGCAGGATCATCAGTCATAAATATTGAGCTTGTAGAACCTTGTGCAGACTCAAATTGTGTTAATGTTGAGGCCATAGTACCGCTGGAGGATGTTTCTTCTGTTCTTCCCACAGTCTTTGGTTCTTCCTCATCGTCTCCCCAATTGCCTGGGGCCCCTAACCAGCTCGGGGCCCCAGGCAATTGCCTTGATTGACTGCCCTGTTGCTACGGCCCTGACGTCACACTGTCACTGAACATTCATGGACTCACCCATCTTGACTCACAACGGGGAAGGCTGTTGTTCTTCTTGTTCTTAACAAAGCTTTACTCATGGTGACCACAAGGGGGCGCTGACATATAGTAGATGTTTTTGAGAACCTGTTCAGGACCAAACTTTATGAAGTTCCTTTCTGAGAACTAAAGTAATAAAAATCATTAATTAATGAAAGGTGTTACATGCTAACAAATGGTGATGATGCCAAACTGAGTTTATAATGAGTGATGAAGCGATGACCAGAACTGATAGTATCACAAAAAATCCTCTCAGTCTCATTTTTTGCAGGTTTTTTAATTACACTGTTTTGTCTGAAAGCGTGTTCATAAGAAAATTCACTAACGTAGTCCAGACGGAGAAGCATGGGAGTTTTATTAAAACATTTTTTCTTCTTCAGATCAACAGTATTCATCAGCAGACTCAAAGGCAGAACTACAGCTCCCACTTCTGCTTTACTCTACCATCCTCCCCATAACTGTAAGACATGGAGTTAATTATCACTTAGGCTTTTCTTATTATTGTGAGGTAAATACATTTAGTATGGTGATGTTCTTTCACAAAAAGATCTTCAGAGTACTTTCAAATGCTGAAAAGGTAAACTTCAAAAAAAAAAAAAGTACAAAAGTAGAGAAACCTGCACACATAATAACCCAAATGTTTATCGGTGAAGCATCACAGCCTTCTGAATGTTCTACTGCAGCACAGCGTGGATGCTCCTCCAGATCTCAACACATCATTGGGTGGTTGCTTTGCATCAGATCGGCTGCAGACATCATCCCTCGCTCTACCAAACAGTGCTAAATTCAACAGCAGTGACTAAATCCTCTTGATTTCCTTTTTTATCTTCTCTCCAGAGACAGCAACAAAAGCACATCCTGTAAATCCCAGTTTAAAAGAAAACACTTCACATTTGCTCAGCTTAAACATTAGAAGAACTTCATCTCATGACACATCAGGGTGTTTCTTATGGGGATTAAAATCTACAAAATAAAAGCTCTTTGTTACAAACACATTTCAGATCTTTAGCATGACAATCATCGTTTCTGTATAATCCACACGTCTGCTGCTGTATCTAATGAGGATCAAGGTGGAGGAGAGAAGGTTCAGTCTAAGTTAGAAAATAAAAATCAGGACAGTGATGAGAGCCAGTCAGTGTTCAGCCGTTTAAGTTAAAAGTAGTTGAAAGCCAAACCGAGAAATAACAACACCCTTGTGACACACTGTGACAAAACGATCTGGATCGCTGCTCTGCTGCTTCTCTGTAAGCTCTGAGACTTTCTCAACCATCCAGCCTGCACCTTTAACAGAACACAGACATGTTAACCCTTCACAGTCCTTCAGCTTCTCTAAGGTCTGGAAACAGAAGCTTCACAGAGCCTCACGCAGTCACAAAACCCTGCTATCGGTGTGCAGGAGGCTCCAGCCGACCATCAGTGGTGTCTGGTCTCTGGTCCAGAAGGAGGAGGAGTGACATCGTCAGTCTCCAACGCCGCTGGTGACCTGCAGCAAAACCAAGACCGTTACTTTGTCTTTCTTTATTCTGTAGAGCTTTTATGATCAGTGAACTCTACCTGACGTGACTCTAGTATTTGGAAAAAAAATTCAGAAATAACTTTAATTTCCTTACTTTTCTTTAGTCTTTGCACAATTACCACTATTCACCTGTTCTTATATTTTGGTCACAGTGTTCAGTTCTTATTTCCTCCCTCAGTTTTAAAAAATGCATCAAAACTGGTGGCTCCATCAGAAATGCTGTCAGGAGTTTTGATAGCAGAACAATTATACAACAAAATGTACACAAAACCCTCTGATGTACTTCTGCGTACACCCCCACCCTCAGACTTCACAGGAAACACATCAATCAAAGCTCAACAAGGACACAGAAAGTTGGACTTTCTGAGTCTGTACTGACAAATTTAAAAACTTTTATGGTTTTTATACAATTACAGTTTAAGTTTGGTGATTTTTGGTCACTTGACCTTTGATGATGTCACAGCAAATGTTCCAAATCTTTTGCAAATGAACTTGTGTTGCTCCTATGAGATTTTGCTATAGATACTAATTATGCATAAAATAATACTTGTTTTTGTCACTTTTTACGCTCTGTCCCTCCTAACGCTTCAGAATCCATGACTCACTCTCAAAACCCTCTCAGTTCCCATAGTTCTATCACTTTGTCCCATCTTTTCGTCTCAGCACTATGGGGAGCAGAGCAGGAATTCTCTCCCTCACTCTCCACCTTTAAATCTAGACTCAAAACCTATTTCAGACTGCCTACTACTAGTGACACCTTTTTCCATCTCCACTAATTTTATTATCTAGTTTGTATTTTTAAGGCCTCTATGTGTTTTTTGCTGTTTTTAACTTAGTTTCTTTGTTGTTTGTTTTATTGCTGTAAAGTGTCCTTGTGTTCCTTTAAATGCACTTTTAAATAAAATGCATTATTATTATTATTATTATTATTATTATTATTGTTGTTGTTGTTGTCATTGTTGTTGTTGTTATAGTTACATTATATCAAAGCTCAATATTTCACCTGGAAGTGAGGTGTCCTTTTGATGATGCATCCATAGACATGAATACGTAGACGCCCCATTGGGTGCTGGAGAGCGTAACAGCTTCGCTGCCATATTGGATGGGTCTCGTCACTGTCCAAAGTCCAAAGTCAATGCAACTTTGCCAATTTTTGTGCACCCTACAATTGCAACAACCGGCGTACTATTGAAAACAGATCACGTGGGATTACTATTGACTTTTATAGCCTACCTGATGGGATTTTATTTCTTTTATTTTTTTCATTTATTATGTTTAATTATATTTATATTTTCATGATCATGCCATACCATGTCTCTGAATTAGTGAGAAAGCTTGATAAAATGTGTATTTTAGCAGGGTAAGCACCTTCCTAAGTAGAAATTAATGCACTGGGGGAGAATGGAGACCCATTTAAGATGGCGGTCATCCACTACAGCAGCTCCAATAGGCAGCGCCAGTCCACGAGGCGTCTACGTATATATGTCTGTGGTTGCATCCCCTACATGAAACACTGGATGCAAAAATTTCAATATGTGATTATCAAGATAGTTTGCTGCTTAAAGTTTGAGAAATTTATTAAAATAAAACTTTAAATTTTTGCACAGCAGCCCATGCTCTTATGTCTCTGTGCATGTGTGCAAATCTCATTGGTGTGTGGTTACCATGGCAGCCCTAATGAGCCATTTGCAGCAGCTTTAACATTTATATTGATCTTCTTATAAGGTTTTAATATTGATATGTATACATACATACATAGCTACAACTATAGCTACAGCTTCACATTTTTCAGAAATGAAGAGTTTATTTGCAAGTGACTGTTATTTTCATACTGTTTTCTTGAGCATTTGATTTCCATTTATTACCTTAAGTAGTAGCGGAATATCTCATGACAAAATGTGAACAAAGAGAATGGCCAGGCCGATGTTGAGCAGGATCACCATGCACACCATTATGGTGTTCGGCCCCTAAAAGGCAAGGAGAGGAAGAGTTCTGAGTAAGATGTCCGTTTCTGAAACACAACATAAAAACAACAAACTCACACAATCACACACTGTCTTTGTGTGAGGACACGCTACACGACTATTTATAGGAGAAGCTTAATAAGGGGGAAAAGACACATCTGGTAAATAAACCAACAGCAATCACACATCCTACTCAGGGAGCAAAATCAAGGTTTTGGATTTATTAAGGAAACTTTCCTCTGTTTTTAGTCTTTATGCTAAGCTGTCCTGGTAATTTATAATAAAAGGTAGAGGTGTGAGACAGATTAGGACAGAAAGCACAAATAAAACCGCAAAACCCAGATGAGGCTGAATGGGCCATATGTGAGTGCTTTGGGATGAGGATCTTATTGCAACATAATACAGTCAGAACACAGTAAACGCTTTAGTGAAACCACTCAGAAATGCAAAATAATGTCCAACTTACTGTTCAAAGCCTCATATCATTAATGGAACAGAGCCATCTAATAAAACTGTCCACAAGGGTCCATTTAATGTCCTCATAGAATCAATCAATCAATCAATCAATCAATCAATCAATCAATCAATCAATCAATCAATCAATCAATCAATCAATCAATCAATCAAAAACTCAGTCAATCAACCAACCAATCAATCAATCAATCAATCAATCAATCAATCAATCAATCAATCAATCAATCACCTTACCTGATCCAATAGGTGAAGGGTTACCCCCTCTGCAGAGGCAAAAATCTTCAACTACTGGTCGATAGGTCAAAAGTGACTCCCCCTAGAGGACTCGATTTCATTCTGACCCAACCCGACCTGTCAACCATCTACTAATGAAAATATTTAGACGGGCTGAGTCAGGTTCGGACAGCAGAAAGAGAGGAGAAATAAACGTGTGTCTGTCTGTAACAGAAGTGCAGTGTCTGAGGCTGTGACAGCACTAACACACAACGCTGCTTTATGGTGAACGTAGAAGGCGCTGCATCACAGAAA
>SSNS01000320.1:0-75000 GCA_006937985.1 Aphyosemion australe | reverse complement strand
CTGGTTGGTAGAAAGAAGGAGACAGCTCTTTGGCCACCAGTCTGGCAATGCTGGACTCGCTGTTGGAGGCCTGGGCGGCCTGATCAGCTGCATCTGACTTGGCCTTTGCATGGCTGGACCTGCAGTGGAGAGGTGCAACATATTCCAGAAAACACAGTCAGTCATGTTTTTGTTTAATGGATGATGGCACGATTTAAAATTTCATATTTTATTCTGAGAAATTGACTTTAAATGTGAGACTTTTGTGAATAACACCAATAAAATCCTGGTAGAAAAACTTTACATAAAAAAAAAACACAAAATTGATTAATCCAACCAGCAAGTGATATCTGAGAAATCGATCAGCGTGTTGATGTTGGCGTGACTAAGTTGTATAAGAGAGGGACTTTTTAGAAGGTTCTTTTCTTTAAAGAGGAATTAGAATGCAGTTAATCAACAATCTAAAACAGCTTTGAGCCTCTAAAAAGCATAAGAATGTTTTTTAGCTTTCATCTGTCCCAGGAGCCCTGATACAGGTCATTCTAAAACCCCTAAACCAGCTTTGCTGTGAAAAGAGCTGTTAGCCCCTCCCACTCAGCCAAGACATGAATATGATAAAGAGCTGCTTGCTGATTGGTTGGTTTCCCCAGAAGGCCTCAGACACTGGAGACATGCAGGTTTGAGGAGGCGTGGCTCCCCCTTATGACGTGTTAAGGAAGGTTTTCTCAGAACAGACGTTTTTCTCTCGCCTTTTTCAACTTTCTAATTTACATAAAAAGTAGGTCAAACATGGCTTTGACTTTTTGGCATGCTGCTTTTGACCACCCAAGCTGTCTTATTCAACAACAAAAAGGAAAATGTTGGTTTAGATTCTCTGTCCCCTTTAAGACATATTTGTTTTCAAAAGTACTTCATAAATTAAAAAAGAGGAGTAAGCTTTTAAACTGTAACTAGAACATTGTTACTAGCCCTTTTTATAAAACAATGCCGCCAATTTGGGCAAAACGCAGATGCGGCATCTGGGAGCCTAAGGTTGTGGCGGTAATGTTATAAAAGATTACGCGATGGCGGCATAAAGGTGGTATGGGGGCGGTCTCTGCACTGTCGCGGAATTCCGTTTATCTTGGACATAACTTGATTTTATTGCGATCAAAGCCGCGCTCCTTAAGTTTTTTTTTCACAAGCAGCTACAGGTGTCTGTCCTCCACCGTCCTTGTGAGCTGTCAGATGATCTGAGCTCCAGCTCTAACGGAGAGAAGCTCCCGGAGCACCGCATCGCTCCAGTTTATCATCTCAGCTGATTCTGTTTACAAAACTAAACTTATGCCCGTGTTTACTTTCATTTTCATTAAAGTTCTCGGCCAGAATTCGGCATTAATTCATCACGTGATCATGACATCACCCTATGTTGCGCCAAGGCTTAATGTGCATTTATAAGACCGGCGAAGCCGCAATATTACCGCAATATTACCGCAATATTACTATCAAGCGTGGCGGCACGAATGCCACAAAATTTCCGCAATGTGATGCTGCCATGGCGCGTTCATAAAACATGTTGCGGTAATATTATGCTGATTTGCCGGCACGGTGTGTCTTATAAAAAGGGCTACTGTGAACTAGTTACAAACCATGTTCCCCATCCTCCCTCCTGAGGATGTTCTGGCCCACATGCTGGATGTTATCAGTAGAGTCGACTCTTTATGTCAAAGTTAAAGGTTGCAGTTTTCAGGTGATTTCATTTTGGACAGAGAAGACAGTTGTTTGAAAGAGGAATTAAAAATAAACATCTTTGTCAAAAAAAAAATCGTGGACAAAAAGGTTTATGGACATGTTATTGTAGTGTGAAAGTTGGTTATCAAGATAAATCAAAGTTAATGTAATGCACACCGATGGAATCAGCTTCCTTATGACCTCAAATCTGCCCCAACTCTAGTAACTTTTAAATCACAATTGAAAACTTTCATGTATTCATCAGCCTTTGAATGAATGTTTCCTATGGGCTCGACACACGGGAGGTGACATCGCCCCTCCTCCATTCATTTTCAATGAGACAAGCGCGACGTGATAATCACGGGTCTCCCTCCAGCTAAGCGAAACGCATAAACGTGCGTGAAATGTTGCGCTCGTGCATGTGTCGTACACATGCGAGCCAGCGACGCAATCCCAGAAAGTTGAAAATTTTTCAACTTTTCATCGCTGTCGCTTGGACAAGGACCAATCAGCAGAGGTTTCATTCACTGACCAATGAGCGCTGTAACTGCTCACCCTTTAACTTTGTCTTTTTTTATTCTTAAATCTGAAATTAATTTGTGTATGTTCATGCTATGCTCGCTAATGGAAAGCACATTGAATTGCCTCTGTGTATGACGTGCTATATAAATAAAGCTGCCTTACCTTACTTCATAAGTGGCTGATGTTATGGTTAGGGTTATCAACAAACTACAACTGATGTAAAGCTTAATAGCAACGATTAGGGATTAGAAGTTTGAGCTAAAAAGTTCAAAGCAGTCTGTTGAATAGTTGAGTTATTTCTGTCTGGACCAACTCACACACTTCTATTATATCTGAAAACCTGCTCAATGCTGCTGCTGCTCTTTGTAACTGGGTAAATAACAGATTGTGATTAGTCTGTAGATACTTGGCATACTGTAACTTAAAACGGAGCTGAAAATAGCCTCCTCGCCCACTCAGTGGGAAAGGTGCTTCCCAGTGGAACAATTAGAAACTCCTGAAATTCTCTGACAGACGTTGTTGAGCGTCACTTGTCTGTTGTTCTCCCACCAGCTGTAGCTGTAGTCTAACACTGTTCAGTGTTTTCAATCCATCCAAAATCAAGTAAACATAACAGACCCTTAAAGGGACACTTTACAACTTTTTAATATCATTTTCTTGAGCCAATATGTGCTAAAATGACCCTTTACAAGGTTAATGAAAGGCCACCCAGAATATTCCACTTGCAACTTCACAGTTGCTGCTCTGGTCTGTTGGGACAGCTTGACCAACCTGGCTCTGCAGTCTGGTTCCAGCACATTTCCTGCATGTTTTAGATCAAGAACACAGCTGATTTGTTTCATTTAGTGATGAATAACTCCTGTAGACACGAATGAAGGCTGAGGAGACATTTCAGCAGTTAGATTAAGGTGTTAAAAAGACAAATGCACAGCGAGGAGAGATAAGTTTTACTATCGCTTTCGCCAACGAACACTAGGGGGTGCTAAAAACAAGCCAAAACTGACTAGTGTCCCTTTAATAATGATTAGATTGATTGGTGATGGTCCACATGTTGCCTTTTCCCAACAAACCCCTAAAGAACAACAATCTCTCCAGATGCTGCACTGTCCTCGGTTCTCTTTCTACTCAGAAACATTTTAAAAATGAATACAGAAGCTAATTTCTTACTTAATAAAAATGAATGACCCTCAAAAATTGTTGAGCGGTCTAATTGTCAGTGAAAAAACTTGAATAGAAAAGAACAGCAGGTTTATTTGAGACGACTTTCAGATGAATCAACATTTGAGCCAGTAGCTGGGTGTTTATGGGCTTAGGACAAAATAATGGACCGAACTTCAAGAAGTCATTAGAACCAGTGTTGAGTTAGTTTCTGATTAGCGTCAAACAAAATGGGGAGAACTGACCGCACAGCTCTGCTAGACAAACTGCCAGTTGGTGGGTGAGTGGGGGGGGGGGGGGTACTGACAGAGGGTTTTTTCATGCAAGAGGACTCCACCCTCCACCCAACAGCACACACACTCACACCCAAATAGCTCTGTGAATCCTGTAAATGTGAACTCTGAAAAACGTTGGAGACACTTTAGAATAGAAAACGGTCAAATGAAACTAAACAGCAGCAGGATCTAAAAGGCTAAAACATTCAATAATGTCATTTAATAATTAAGAAGTGAGTTTTAGTCTAGAGGTGTTACTTCTCCCCGTTTGGGGCTCACAGCTTCGATGACAACTGGCACTACTGAGGACTTAACTTTCCAGTTCCTCAGCCAGCCCTTTAACCATGTTCTCGAGTTTCTTCATCTTGATTTGACTATCACTGCCTTCCTTTGTAGTTTGTTGACTGCCATGCTGTCTGGTAGGTTGGTGGATTTCCTTCTGAAAAATGATGTCTGCTCAGAAAACTTCATGTACACAAACCAAATCTGTTTCGTAAATCCAAATGTATCAAACTGTATGTTCATGGATCCAAGACCATTTCCTTTCAACATCACTACCAACATGGATTTAAACTTATCATACTAGACTCCTCCCTTTCACATGCCTTCATTTAAACATGCTAATTTGTCCTGCAGATGGGATTCTACTGTCTGCACAATCAACCATGTTTATACATGCAGGAAGGAAGAAAAACTCCAGGATATGGGTTGGAGACTCTTCTAAATGAGATAGAGGAACATTAAACGTTGTGTTTGGTACTCTGTGCTCTGACATCTGGGTAGAAGGTTAAAGGACAGTGTATAGCATCAGAGCAACACAGTGAACCTCGCGTTGGCGCAGGCGGCAGGCTGTCTTTGTTCACATACTTGCTGCTGCACGGCACTTCACTGCATGTAGTACTGGAGTGTTTCACTAGGGGGCCCACTAGAGTACTTAGACCTGATAGAGAGCCGGGTTTGTGAGTACAACCATAACAAACACTGCGTCAATAGAAGTAATCAGTAATTTTGAGACCACAGCAGATAAAAAGACAGCAGCAGTATCACAGACAGTATTAAAGCCCTCTAAACCAGAGACAGAATCACCATGGTGAGTGTGTCACACTTGTTTTGTCAACTCCACCTGCTGGTTACTTGTATATTGCAGCGTTTGGATGCATCTTGTTAATTTCAGAGTTGTTAATCCAAAGGGGTTTGAATGAAGGCAACTGGACTTCTTTGGTTTCTTGAAGACATTTCGCTTCTCATCTGAGGAGTTTTGTCAATTTTGACTGGAATACGGGAGGGTTGATCTTATAAACTGTAGCTTTCGGTTGTTGCTTAACGAGCTGAAACTACCTATGAATACCCCTCTCTCCTATCCCTCGAGGAGTCGTTGAACTTGTTAGACCCTATTGTGTGGGAATCGTCGTATTGATTAGATGCAGGAGGGTGTGACCTGTTTTGGAATTATGTTCAGAGCTACATTATAGGTGCTGGAAAGGTAAAACCTTAGGCCTCCTCCTCTATTTAATGTAGGTTTTTCCCATTTGACATAGATAGCTTCTCCTCTCTCAATCATTCTATCTTCTCTGTCCAGAATGTGTACTTTGTCATCTTCAAAAGTGTGTCCCTTGTCCTTCAGGTGTAGGTGGACTGCAGAGTCTTTACCTGTAGAGGTGGCTCTCCTGTGTTGTGCCATAAGCTTGTGTAGTTGTTTAGTTTCTCCATTGTACAAGTCTGGACAGTCCTCACTACATTGGACTGCATAAACGACGCCACTAAGCTTCTGTCTGGGTGTCTTGTCTTGGATTACCATGACCTGGATGACTGAGAACCTTCACCAGCATAGCTGTCAGATAGATAGACACGTCTGACTCGGTGGGTCCTGTGTCTGAAGAACAAGCCCAAGCCATCAGCCCTCCCCCATCGTGCTGACAGCTGCTATCAGCTGTTTGCACCAATATGCTGTGTTACAGTTTCTCTAAACATGGAGCAGAGCACCATGGGTAGACATCTCAAATTTGGTCTCATCTGTCTAAAGAACTTTGTTCCAGAGGTCTTGTGGTTCATTTGGATGGAACTTCATAAACATGCAGTCATGCTCATTTTAGAGATGTTTTCTCATACAGCCCTCAGTCTTTCTCTGATCATCCTGTCATGACCTTTAACCTTTAACCTGCTATATGAAGCCTGTAGAGGCTGAGATGGAGCTGTTGGTTGTGTTGCAGCCTGATCTAGAAGTGACCTTGCTGGACATCCTACTGAGAAGATCAGAATTTTCATAAACGTTTTCCACTTGTGATAAAATAGTTCTCTCTATTGAATGAAGGAGTCCAAATGATTTAAAAATGACCTTTAACCCTGAACGGATTAATCAGCAGCCACAGCTGCTGCTAAGGAAATTTACAATGTATTTTCCTCCTTTGTTAACACACGCGTGTATGCTCCAGACCAAAAAAATGTCTGCTTTATGGAGGAGTCCACACTGATGATAAAACATCTGATCTATGGCTCCTTGTTGATTTATTCTGAACATCTTAAACATCTGGAAGACTGATGCAGACTCTACTGCTTCTGTGCTGGTGCATCAGTACTTTAGAAGTATTGTGATTGTAGTACTGCTGTTATAAATAGCACCCAAATCTATAAGTTATACATCAGACTCTGGGAATCAGAACAAGCTAATGGAAAGCAGTAAAGAGGAGCAAGAATGTTCCTGGACAACTGCACAGAATTCACATTTGACTACAGAACAGACTTGTTAACACAATATAAGTGAGAATACCTTACCTTGTATAAAACAAAATATCAAAATGTTGTTGATGCATGGGCACATTTGAAGAAGCTGAGTAAAGGGAAAGTATCATACCTCTTTCCTGGCCTTAGAATTTCTACTGCTAGTTAGCATAGTTGCTAATTAATTCAATAAATAAAGCACTGGCTTTAAAATTCACATAAAAAAAGATTATTCCAGAGTGCACATTTTATCCATCGTCAACGGTAAGACATAATTTATGCGTTTCACGTTATGAAATGAGCTTTGTTGTGCTGGTTTGTTCGCTGCTGGTTCATATTTGGTTATATTCGACCTTTGTGTCGCCATATAGGCCAGAGCTCAAGTTCTCGTTTTGGAGTGCACATGCTCGTGGGGTGCATGTGAGCAGGTTGAAGAAAGCATGATTAAACAAACGCGTCAATGTTAAATATCGGCTTCTCAGCCAGTGAAAAGTCATTAGGAAGACATTATAGACATTTTTTCATGTGGAAAAGTGAAGATTTCAGGTGATGACTCCTTTAACGTACAAAGTACTCCTACTCCAGTTCATCTGTTCATTTGTGTACCTTCTCTGTCTTCTCAACCCCCAGTGGCAGATGGCTGCTCATACTGATCCAGGTTCTGCTGGAGGTTTCTTCCTGTTAAAAGGTAGTTTTCCTCTCCACTGTCGCTTCATGCTTGCAGTATGGGGATTGCTGTAAAATCACTGATATAAGTCGGTGACTCGACACAACCTGCTGGCTTACATAGAAAATTTAACTAATTGAAATAATGAACTGAACTCAGCACTGTTAGTAGGTTCAGAATGTTTGCTTTATATGTTGAGATGGTCTGTGTGAGTTGGCCTGATGTACGTAAATAAACCAAACTGAATTGAGCACTCCTACATGTTTATGAAGCACTTTTAACCCTCTGTGAAGAAAAAGTGTGACTTACTATCACTAACATGCTTCATACATGTCCTCAACACATGCAGCACCCTTCTCCTCTCAAAATCACAAACAAGGATCATGTTAAACTCAAGGGCACTTCAGCGCTGACCAGAAGGAGTCAATCTTCAACGAGGAAGATAACTCTATGGCAGCACAGAGAGAACGCAGATATTCTTGTCCAAATGAGCTGGAATCATCTCTTTTGTCTGATCTCATCCTTCTCTGTGCATTTCTGTTCAAACATGAAGTTTCTAAATACTCATCATGCTTCCAGCTTGGTCACAGACTAAAGTTGAGTAACTTAAAGTTTTGTAAGAATCTACCATAGAATGTTTGTGATGATGTCTAGAATTTCCACAAATGAAACATACAAAATTATAAATCAAATCTTTAGCATTTTTGTCTTTCACCAAGTGTCTCTGACTCCTTGCTGTTGTAACCTCTAGGTTAGATTATTGCAACTCTCTCTATGCTGGGCTTGGTCAGTCATCACTTCGTCTGCTCCAGATTGTGCAGAACAGCGCTGCAAGGTTTCTGACCGGGGCCAGGAAATGGGACCATATCAGCCCGGTGCTTGCCTCCCTGCACTGGTCTTTTATCAGGCGCGTTTTAAACTCCTGGTTTTTGTTTTTCACTTTTTTCAGGGAGGTCTCCCTTCTTATTTATCGGCACTCCTGAAGAGACATGTGCCAACACGTTCTCTGCGCTCCTCTGATCAGTGCCCGCTTATGGTCCCCCGCACTAGGTGTTGGACTCGTGGCGACCGGGCTTCTCAGTTCTAGCGCCATCCCTCTGGAATCAGCTACCACCATCAGTTAGACTACATCTCTGCAGGTTTTTAAGAGTCGACTGAAAACACATTTTTATCGTCTAGCGTTTCCAGACATTGCTTTAAGTCTGCTTGTTTTTATGTGTCTATGTTCCATGTATTATGTATTTTTATAGTTTTATACTGTTGTTTACTGTTTTAATCTTTTATTATGTTTTTGTGTTGTGCTTCAGTGCCTTGGTCTCTCATAATGGGTGTGGAAGGCGCTATATAAATAAAGCTTTGATTGATTGACCTAAGGGACGTATGGTTTTATTTCAAATCCCGCCAGAGGGCAGAATACACACAGGAAAAATCATCAACTCACATTCTTCTTCTAAACTGAAGTGTCGGGCCATTTTTACCTATACGTGTGTCTTTTTAAATAAATACCTTCAGATAATAAGAGTAGATGTTCTGGCCCTCATCCCTGAGGATTTTCCACATTCTTCTAAAATCTCTGTCTTCTTGTATCATCAAGAGTCAGGGACACAGAGAAACAGGTGTGTGGTTGCCATGTGTTGCTGGAAACAGAAGTAATTGTTTTTTTTTTTTCTGTTTGTTTATCTGATTAACGGGGAAAGGTAAAGCTTTTTTTTTTTTGATGATTTACAAATGTTCCTGAGCTGAGTAACAAAGCTTTGTGTTTCCTTTGGTCATTCACCAACCAGCACAAAACGCTTGTATCAGCAGAACGGTGTCATCTGAGCTGAAAAACTAAAGCAAGGTGCGGTACATGAATACGCCAAGCCTTTATACCCAAGCACTTGCTTATGAGCTGTGCCATATTTTTATCTGTGGAAGCATTTGACACCACTGCTGACGCAAGATGAGCAGCGTCTTTAACTGCTGCCATCGAGAAGAGGAGCTACAGCGCTCAGAGGAAGAGCAAAGGAGACGAAACCATCTGTCACCATGTGGACAAGTGTTAGGTTCTCTGCAACAGCTCAGGAACAATAAAGGAACATCCTGAGCAAGACATTAAAGAGAGGAGTCACCCCCCTTCTGTTTAAGAGAAGAGTCTGTGTGTCTGACCAGGCAGGGGAGGTCTGACAGCGGGAGGGAGGAGGGATAATCAGCTGTTGCATTCCCTTGTGATTGTGATACAGCAGGAGTGCGCCTGTCCTTATTTAGTCAGAGCCCTTCTGTGACCACATGGTCTCAGTGTGCGTCATTTACATGCTGTCCTGCCACACGGGCCCTCCTCCAGACGTCCAGCTGCCACCCCATGCTGCAGAACAATGCCCAAAGAGTGTCTGAATGCCAGCAAACACTTCAACCAACTGGATGTGGAGAGGCCAGCTCTGGAGTCTCGTCCAGTGCGCTAGCTGACCGTGTATTTTTAAACCCTCCACTTCACTGCCAAAGAATCCCAGTGTGAGAAAACTACTGCCAGGAACAGATGTGTCATGTCTCCTCAGCTGAAATAATGGTTTCAGCGGAAGGCTCAGGAGCAAAGGACTTTAGTTGTTGAGGAAATACACAATACCAGGATAGTTTTTCTACATCCCAAATCCACGATCTCACTATATAAATGTGTACATATGTTAAACTTATTCATTTGGTATTGCAACACTTGCTGCTTGTGCACTCTTTATTGATCTCTGCTTGATATTTAAATGCCACAGTGAGCAGGTGATGCACAACCAGGGTTCATAAACACCAGCTGGTGTAGGAGAAAACTACTGCACTAATATTTCATCCAATTAAGACTCCTGACTCCTAATACGCAGAGGCATGTAAGAGTTTTCACACCAGCAGTGTTTAGTCGGTTAAATCAAGCTCTGATTTTGATCCGACGTAACAACCGTGCTGCAAGTTTTAGCCATGTTTGTGTTGCATGCTGGAATGCAAGAGGGCACACAAACATCTTTAACTACCAAGTAGCTATTGAAAATGAACAAAATGCTTGCATTGAAAAACTATTTATACGTCACCTGACTGATTTTTGGACAAATTACTAAATTTATCAACTCTAACTCTTAAAAATGGTTTCGTTTACAAATGGTTCAGGAAAAGGGGCATAGATCAAGTCAGGATCATCCTGAATGCTCTCACCTTTGTTGCAGCGATGCATTTTGGTTTATTTTTGTTGTTTCTCAATTATTAACCTTTAAACAACTGAGAACTGAGGAATTTAACTACAGGTGTGAAAATGCTCTAGATTAGGAGTTCTGGAAAAATGCACTGAACTTCTGCTCCATCACACACACGTTATATGACCACTCTTTCATTCTAATGCGTCCAAGAAGAGGGGAACAAATTCACAGTTACAGGTGGAGCACGATTGGTGGACATTTGCACAGGAAATGCTTCCATGAATTTCCAAAACATCTTTTTTAGTACAAGAGAATAAAGTAAGAAGACTAGAGAAAAACCTGCCCTAACTAGAGGCCTTAAACATAAACAGGTAGACATGTGAAATATTTATGAATGATAGTGGGTGGCTATATGGTCCAGCTCCAGTTCACCAGTAGCTTTAAGGATTTAGACAGTTTGTAAAGACCTCTGACATCTTTCTGCAGCACCATCCTGCACAAATACTCTCTATGCAGGCATTCTAAGTCCTGTCCAGACATACTGAAGATGACTCTCTGACTAAAAGACTAAGTCTTACGGCGTGCTTATGCACACAGTACAGTATTTAGATTTCAGCCTGCTGGGGTGCGACTGCAGAGTCTCAAAGAAATGTCTCCCTGCTGTAAACACTGAGCTTACTTTAGGTTCCGATGGTGGCTGTGGACAGAAATACCAGCTCCTTGTACGGTCACAGACAAACTACAGGTAGCCTACGAAGGAAACAGACAAAGCTGCTCTGGTTACTTTTGAAGTGAGTCACAATGTGTTGTGATAGGAGGCAAGTTTGTCAAAGAGGAAATGGAACAAAGCCTCAGAATTGGAAACATTTTGAAGGATGCCAAAAACAGATACTGTCCAAGATGTCATCATCCATGCAATCATGTCTGCTGGAACAAAACATCTACATCTACACCATCTTCTTCCATGTAAAGGCCTGGACAGTCCTCACTGCATTTGGATTACCACGATCTTCCATGGTCTTCCTGATTTAAAGCCACCATTTGTGTCTTCTTGCTGAAGAATGAAGCCTGCCTCTGCCTCCTGCTGCCAGGATGCAGACTCACCCCCGCCACCCCAGCCCCTCTCTAACACTGCTGACATTTCTGCTCGACGACTTCAGCAAACAGCTAATAATACGCAGCTAATGTTAGACAGACCTTGTTCTCAATCATCGGTTCTAGAAAGTTCCCTCCTGCTGCAGCCGCTCTCCTTGTTTGTTGCGTAGAAGTCTCCAGCTGTTTGAATCCGTAACTTTCTAAACGTATGAAGTTATTTTGTTGTCTGGATTAATTTCCTTGTAGTTTGTGTCAAATAAATGAATAATCACATAGGTGGAAGTTTTTAAAGGATCATTTTCGTCCGTTTGGATTATAATGAGAATAAATTTGCAGCCAACACATGAAAATGTGTTATTTTGTGATATTTATATATATAAAATGAATGCAGACCTTATTATTTTTGACTGGAGCAGCTGATGGTATTGAAATAATATAATCTGCCTCAGTCCTGCTACTATTTATAGATAAAAATATCATTATTGTTATTATTATTTAGTATAATGTGGCCTAGGAACAGAGAGTAGATCATAAATAAACACTTTGGAGGTTTGTTTGGATGTAAACAGTGACATGCAGCAGGACAGGCATCCTGATTAAAAAAAAACATTTTAAACACGCAACACTTCCTGGTTACACCCAACTAAAGTTACTCAGCTTTCAGCTCTATTCAGTTCATTTATAAATAAAAAACAGTTAATATGAAGTTTCCAAAAACATGTCCAACTTAATTATAACAGGTCCAGATTCTAACATATCAATCAGCATAAAGTTCTCAAGAATATCAGCTTATGTTAACTTCAACTCAGTCCTCCATCTGGAGCAGCACATAACAAAGGCAGTGGAGGAAGAAACAGAACCAGAGCCTGGCTCAGGATGGGTGGCCACTGCCTAGACCAGCTGGAAACCTTTTTACTGATTGGCTTAATGAACGTGATTTGGTGCTATATAAATAAACTGAATTGATTGAATTAAGAACGATTGTGTACCGTGTTCAGATGACATATTGTCTGAATGTAAAACGTCTCCAAGCCGGCAATCCAAGTTAATAAATGTTGAGAAACCAATGGCATATTTTTGGAGATGTCTATGAAAACATTACATAATAAAGCATAACCACAGCATAAGCACAGTCCAAGCCCCTGTCTGCATTACTCCTTTTGATTTTATGTTAATAAAATATCTTTATCTACACTAATCTGGCAATACAATGCTTGTCTCTTCTCACCTGGAAGCAGCAATCTCTGCCTTCTGCTTGCCAATGGCTGCAGCCCTTTGTGCACCCTCCACGGCCCGCTCCACCTTCTGCTTGATCTTGGTTCCTTTCAGCTGGATCACTCTCTTCTTCATGGCTTTTACCAGCATGTTGTTCAGGTACTTGCCCTCCTCCTTCCCCCCCTCAGCGAACGTGGTGCAGCCGTAACCGTGCCTCTGGTTGTTGAGCCACTCGCCTTCGTACTTCAGCCCGCTGGATCTTTCACTAATTCCGTATCCGGAGCGCTTGTCATTCTTCCACTCGCCCATGTAGACCTCTGTGGTGGTGGCGTCAATGTCGGCCTCCACTGGGGGGAAATCCTCAGCTCCGGCCAGGCTCTCGTCGCCACTGATGGTGGAGTTTGTGTCACTGGCATTGGAACTGAGAGCTGACTCCGTCCTCAGGAAGCTGATCTTGCTCTTCTGGCTGGACAGTGATGTGCTGGAGTCTGACTTCTTCAGCTTGCCCAGCAGAGAGCCTCTGCGAAACAGTCCCTTCTTCTTAGGCTTCACGGCCTCAGGGTCCACTTGGAGCGTGAGAGCAAAGCCTCCACGAGATGGACCTAGCTGGGCAGGAGTGGAGATGGGCGTCTCTTCACCTGAGGCGTTGGTGGTAGTGATGACAGGGATGTCTTGCTGAAGGACAGTGCCATTGCTGTGTTCACTGCGAAGTGAAGTCAAGGAGGTACGAAGAGGGGAGCGCACAACTGCTGCCATGCCGTAGGGGACGCTCTGACGAACACCATAACCGTGTCGCATCCCACCAGTGAACTGACCCTGGTAGGTACCTGGAAATGCAGGAAAACAGGAAGTAAGTCTCAAAATAACAGAACAAATGGCTCAATAGTATGACTCTACGGGTCGACCACTTGGTCCACAGACATCATCAACTCAGCATCCGCTAATGCTGGACAGAGAACAGAACACCATCCCAAGAAGATTATTGATGCTGATGTGAGATATTCTGATCTGGTAAAATTAGTTCTTATGTCTTCATGATGTTAGAAGGAAAAATGTCTCGATCAGTAAAAATTCAGTCACTTGAAGATTCTTTGGGTTATGTTTTACCAGGGCCAGTTAAAAAGTGGAATTCTGCCATGGATCAATGTTGCGTGTTCTATTAAAAACAACACAGGAGTTTAAGTGGAGGCTTTTTGATTTCAGAACACACAATTGTTCTGGAAGAAATTTGATTCTTATTAGTTATGTTTCAGCTCTTTATGTTGTTTATAATCATAGAACTTTATGTACATGACTTCAAATGAAAGATAAAAGCATTACGGATTCCTTTGGGCATTACCCATAGACATTAAATGAAATTAAGTTGATAGAAATATCATTTTAAAGGCACACTTGGCAGTTTTGGCTTGCTTTTAGCACCCCCTTGTGTCTGTTAGTGAAACTTATCTCCTCGCTGTGCGTTCGTCTTTTTAACCATAGATATCATATATATCACTAGATGCCTTAACTGGGAGTCGACAGCGTCCCTACACGGCGGCCATCTTACCTCGGACAGCAAACGTTCCGTTCTCAATGGTAGCAGATGGAAGGTGAGTGAACAACTTAAACAAAAACACTCTTAACTCGATGAAATATTAACGGATTTACAAGCGGGTTGCATTATTACAAACCTTATAGCACATAGGCTTGAGACGACATACTTGCACATTTTTAAATTAATGGGCCAAATCCGTCATATTTCACAGCCACGTCTCTGGCGTTTATAACAAATCAAACCGTTTGAAAATTTGTTCAAATTTGAGCAAGTTAGATTTGTTTAAATAGTACATTCACCATTCACACCAATGTTACGAAAGGGGGCAGCTGTCCGAAGTAAGATGGCCGCCGCGTAGGGACGTTCGTCCAATTGACGAACAGCGCAGGTAAGGCATCTAGCAATATATATGATATCTGTTTTTAACACCTTAAAGTAGCTCTCTGGATGTATTTCTTTTATCTGATGGCACCATCTAGTGGCTGACAAGCGTATCACACCAATAGTCGGGTCGACTCTGTAATTTAAGATGGCGACTGTACGTTTCTTGTTTATGAATGTGCTTCTGTAGCCGACAAACAGAACTAAAACACGTTGTTTTACAATTATTATTCTCATGTCATGTTGTGTTTTCATATATTTATATTTTAAAGACTTACTTGTCCGTGAAAAGTTCATCAACTCTGCTTCAGCCGAGGTGCTTCCTTAAATTTGAAGCGCGTAAGCGGTAGTCTAACGCTATTGGTTAGTTCTGGTCGGCGCTCAGTATCCTATTGCACGGATTTTACGGGGAAGGGGGCGGGCTTAGCAAAAAAAAAAAGACGTATCGCTTACATTATATCACACTACTGATAAGACAATCACTTTTACAGATTTCTGAAAAATCATACAGAATTCCTGAAAGGGGAAAACTCTGGATTGCTGCTTTAATCTAACTGCTGAAATGTCTCCTCAGCCACTGTTTCCCTACTGAATGTGTCTGTCTAGGCGGAGCAGATTTCTGTTTCTCCAAACTATGATTGTTCAAAGTGCTATCTACAGCAGGTCAGGCATGAACTTTACATAATTACACACTGCTTCTTCAGAAAGATCAGAATTCTGACTTTAACTGTTAAAGTCCTGCCACAACTAATCCGTCTCAGCAAACACAAACATTCAGCAGCACTTCTACGTGTTAGCTAGCTGAGTGTTAATCACCACATCTTACAATTTTACATAAGCTTGCACGTAATGTTGACTAAAGGACAATAATTCTGGCACGAAAAGCAGCGATTTGCGTTCATTCAAGGCCAAATGTAGAAGGAATATAATTAGGATTAATAGGATCTTGGATGAGCACTTTTAGGGCACGTATTACTCTCTGTTCCTAACTGCAGTGAAGTTTTCTTTTAAGTATTAAAAAGCTTTTTTTCCTTCTAGCACCAGGTTGAGTTTGTTTTGTGTTGTCAGTTTGTTCTTTTCCATTTACAGACCTGCGGCGCCCTTTACCTAAACATTGTTGTTTTAAAATGAAACTTGTCAAACGTTGATGCTGTCACCGAGAGGTCCTCTGAGGGACGGCTGTCAGGCTAAAATTGACATGTGTGGATTACAGCAGCAGCTAGGCCTCTCTCAGCCCATGAGGCCAAGAGGGCATCAAGCTTGTGAGCTATTAATACATCCTGACATCTGCGTTAACGCATCCCCCACCACAGCTTCCAGCAGACCCCACTGGAAGCTGATGAGTCAGGAAAACACAGCTATTGTACAACAGGATCAACGACTTCTGTCCAACATCAGTTTCTGCTTTAAGGTCAAGAATCGGAGAAATGCCAGAAAACAGGAAGAGGTTAAAACTGAAAGAATCTAATTCTCTCTGGTGCGCAGGGTGAAACAGAAGCAATAAATCACTGGTAACCAGTGAAAGACAAATATAAAGTACAATTCAGGTTATTTAAGGTAAACACTGTTTATACTTCATGTGTAAGTCAGAGGGAAATACTGCTGTTCTAGTTTCTCATGAACACACGTTTAAAGTTTTACAGTTTTATATTTTCCCATCATTTTGTTCTTGTAGCAGATTCTACGGTTCATTTCTGTGTGATTTTTATTAAGAGATGTAGACGATAGTTCAGTTCAATACATATGGAAACATTCTGCAGGGTTTGATTTCCACCGAGCTCGGAGGGCGTTTGACTGACAGCAGCAGGGTGGTGTTTTCTTCTGGTTACACACACATCATTAATGACCAGAGGGATCATCGGGCTGAACAGAGTTTTACTCAGGTATTAGCCGGCATGTCTCATGAAACCATCTTGGTGCAATGAACCACTCGCCTGACTTGGCTGTTTGGTAATAAATAAAATGAGTATATACTCTACTGTGGAACTGTAATCGTAACTATTTCAGGATATTTAGGATTTGCATTGGAGGTTCTGGACTATAGGAGGTGCAGACTGGGGCCAGCTGCTCTGTTAGACAACTTAGCCTTTAAGTATTTCAAACCTTAGAGTATAATTACCAGAGGCGTTCCAATAAGTAGGGCAGGCAATGTCTTGGGGTCCCAAGTCCCCCAGAGCCCCCCAGAGGGCCAATAAACATCAGTATCACAACAACAACTTTTCATTGACAGCACTGCTGGTCATCTCCCAGTCCCTAAAGTGCCTTGTCTTCACCGGACAGCACTTTGTTTTTTATGCTTGACGCTCTTACACTGAGAACTACAGCAATATAACAGCAGCTCAGGTACAGTAGCTTCAGACACAGCAGCTTTGATAGTTAATTACATTGTCTCAGCTTCTCTTTTCAACTTTAATCACGTTTTCCACGTCTGCCATTAGCATTAATATTATTAGTATTACAGGAGAAATTCAAAGAATTAGAAGTTCATTTATGTCAGTAATTCTTCTTAAACTGTGGAACTAATATATGAGATTATTTCAAGCCTTTATTTGTTATATTTAGAATATTATCCATTCATCCATCCATCCATTTTCTGCCGCTTATCCGGAGTCGGGTCGCGGGGGCAGCAGCCTAAGGAGGGAAGCCCAGACCTCCCTCTCCCCAGCCACTTGGGCCAGCTCCTCCGGGGGAATCCCAAGGCGTTCCCAGGCCAGCCGAGAGACATAATCTCTCCAGCGTGTCCTGGGTCTTCCTTTGGGTCTCCTCCCGGTTGGACGTGCCCGGAAAACCTCACCAGGGAGGCGTCCAGGAGGCATCCTAATCAGATGCCAGAGCCACCTCAACTGGCTCCTCTCGATGTGGAGGAGCAGCGGGTCTACTCCGAGCCCCTCCCGGATGGCCGAGCTTCTCACCCTATCTCTAAGGGAGAGCCCAGCCACCCTGCGAAGAAAACTCATTTCGGCCGCTTGTATCCGCAATCTCGTTCTTTCGGTCACTACCCAAAGCTCGTGACCATAGGTGAGGGTAGGAACGTAGATCGACCGGTAAATTGAGAGCTTCGCCTTTCGGCTCAGCTCTCTCTTCTCCACGACAGACCGGTACAACGCCCGCATCACTGCAGACGCAGCACCAATCCGCCTATCGATCTCACGCGCCACCCTTCCCTCACTCGTGAACAAGACCCCGAGATACTTAAACTCCTCCACTTGGGGCAGGACCTCGCCCCTGACCTGGAGAAGGCATTCTACCCTTAGAATATTATGAAAAGGTTCAATATTCTAGACTCAAAGTGTCACACTCTAATCAGCTAATGAATCCACAACACCTGCACAGGGTTCCTGAGCCTTTAGATGGTCTCGCAGTCTATGTGGAATTACTAAAATGAATTGAGTTTTACAAAATATTATAATTTTCCAGTTTCACCTGTAGTAGCATCAGAACTCGATGCTTGGGCTCCTGCCCTCAGCAGGGGCGGCACAGGGGTCAAAGCGTCCTGTCAGGGTGGCACAAGCCCACCCTGACCTGGACCCCATCTGCACCGTCACTGTGAGCGGTGCAAACACTCACAGTTACTTCATAATCGACTTCATGCCTCTCACCTCCATCTGCGTATGTCTCTGTTCCGTACCCGTCCTGCAGCCCGTTGTTCCACGTCCCTTCGTACTTGGCCCCGCTGCCCACGCTGACCCTG
This sequence comes from Aphyosemion australe, assembly GCA_006937985.1. NCBI lineage: Eukaryota > Metazoa > Chordata > Actinopteri > Cyprinodontiformes > Nothobranchiidae > Aphyosemion > Aphyosemion australe. Next base: position 56,903 of record SSNS01000320.1, on the reverse strand, counting down.
ACCCCGTACCTCCCTTTGAAGCCATGAGTCCACTCTCCTCGGTAAATCCAGCGTCCCTTGGTCTCTACTCCCAGACCGTGGCGCTTCCCCTGAGACCAGTAGCCCTCATAGGTGTTGCCGCTGGGCCATGTGTAGACGCCGACCACCTCGAAGCCATAGTTCCAGGAGCCCGAGTACTCGCCCTGGCCCTTGGGTCCGGTGCATATGCCGTGTCCATGGGCTTTCCCCCCCTCCCAGCCTCCACAGTAAGCTCCACCGTCATCAAACTCGAAGCGTCCTCCGCTCATCCCGGCGCTCCAAAACTCACAAGACAGCAGAGAAATCTGTTAGTTTTTTCTTCGTCTGTTTCCTGGCTGAAGATAAGAGCTCCGTCGGTCTGATTCCACTTTCACCTGACATCAAAACTCACAGCTGATAGATCCTTGGTGCTGAACTTTGGTAGACTTCTTCTACTGGAGATGGACTACAGACACATCCACTTCATTCTGTTTCACACCCTTTCCTCTTTGCTTCACTTTTTTTTCTTCCTTAGACTATTAGTCAACTAATAAACTGCAGAATAGCTTTTGCCGTGTTACGAATTAGCGGTTGTTGAACAAATTTGTATTTATGTCTGGATAAGCCGGGGATCTTCCATGGCTCTTCAGGAGGCATGAGAGAAAGCCCCTTTCCCCCTGTCCCTGCTGCCACCCAGCTCTCTCCTGACAGCAGTCAGTGGTGGAAATACTTCACTAGACCTAACAAGGCGAGCATTGCACACACACACACACACACACACACACACACACACACACACACACACACACACACACACACACACACACACACACACACTTCCAAAAATACAGCCCAATCCTCACTGTGCTGCCTGCAAGGAGCCAGGGCAGTCTTGGACTGGACTCAGGAGGCTTCTTCCCTTCTCTGAGCAGTTAAAGGAGTTACAAATAACACCAGGCAGGGTCACTTTTACAATACTGGTTACATCTTAAAATAATGTAATATGTTTGTATTACTGTCTCAGAGATGTAAATAACATCAGCTGTTTTCACTGAAGTACTTTATCACAAACAATCTAAGGTAGTTCCCTAAAATGGTCATAAACAAGCAACAGGAAGTGATCCATGGACTTTCCATTCAACTTGATTTGATCTGCTGAATTATTTGGTGAACGTTAGCATTTTTCCACAAATAAATCACTTTAAACAATTTTAAATGTGCTTTGCACTGAAATTTTAATGACAAATGTGTTGCCATACTCTGCTTTGTATTTTGTTCAATTACTCTGTTACTGAAGAAAGGAATACTTTTCTTTATTTGAAACTTTTGCAAACCATTACCAGAAAGTTCTCAGGGGCGGTCCTAGACCATTGGGCGTCCTGGGCAAGCTTTAGTGGAGGGGCCCCGCACCACCACCAAAGCAAACTCAACATAACACAAACATACCTTGTGTCCAAATTGATGTACATTTCCTTTTAGAAGACAAGGGGAGATGGGGATTTGGCGCCCTCCAGTAGGGAAAACATGGAATTAAACTTTGGTTCTATTAAATTAGATATACAAGAGCATTTTAGACTCCTCATAACCGCTAAAAACTAAACCCTAATTGTAGTTTTTGTGCTCTTGGGAGCATCAAAATTAAAAAAGAAGAGGAGAAGGAGGAGGTGGAAAAAGGGGAAGAGGAGGAAAAAGAGGAGAACATGGAGCAGAAAGAAGAGGATGAGGATGAAAAGGATGAGCAGGAGGTGAAGGGAGAAAAATGAGGAGAAAAAGGAGGAGGAGGAGGAAGAAGACGATAAACATTTAAACAGTTACAAAATCCTTGCTGAAATACACTTTTGTTCTTTTAAACCATGCGAAAGAGAAGGGAAGATGGTGGTGTGGCGTCCCCAAGTGGCAAAAGCTGGAACTAAAATTTGGTTCTATTACTGTAAACCATTTAAATTAGAGTATTTTAGCCTCCTTATCTCAATAAAGCTGAAAATTAAAATCCTAATACAAGTTTTTGTGCTTTTTAATCTTAAGGAGGAGGAGGAGGAGGAGGAGGAGGGAGAGAAGCAGGAGGAGATGAAAAGGGAAAAACTTATAAAAACTTACATAAGTCCTTACTGGAACTACTGTACACTCTTGTTCTTTTGCATATGGAAAAGAATATGAAATGGGGATGTTGGCGCCCTCAAGTGTCAAATGCTGCAACTAAACTTGTTTTAACTTCAAACTATTAGAAAGAGAAGGAGAGATAGGGATTTTTAATTTTGATATGATTTGTTGGGGATTTCCAGTGGCAAACAAACTATTTAGATCAGAGCATTTTGCACTCCTGTCCTCAATAGAGCTGAAAATTAAAATCCTAATTGGAGTTTTTGTGCTTTTTTTTTTTACAGTATTAAGGAGGAGGAGGAGGGGTGGAAAAGTAGGAAGACGAGGAGGAGCAGTCTGACCCTACTGCAGATCTGAGTGTCTCTGTGATGGTCTGTCTGGAGATCTGGTGTCTCTGGCCTCTCGCCTGGAGACTGGTGGAGACAGACATCAGCTCCCTGAGACCTTACCAGGGAGAAGCAGATTAGATAATGTGTGAGTGAGTGAGTGAATACTCTTTTAAATGATTTAAACCATGTTATTATTAATGTAAGGCTTGAGAAGCATCAAAGCCATTGTGTTCTCTGATGCATTTTCTTTCCTTCCAGGAGATGGCAGACATCATCAGCATTGTTCCTCCCATTCATGTGTTCTGGATCAAAGGTGGAGAAGGAGGAAATTACCACTTGTCTGGAGGCTGTCACTGCTCTGCAGCAGATCAGAGCCTAGGTTGAACCATTCCAGCCAAACTCATCAGATCAAACATCTCAGAACATACCTGAGGTCTTCAACAGCTGATCTTCACTGATGCAGAACTTCTACTTTATTCTCAGTTTATATATGTTTGTATTATTTTAAAAATCTTTGTTCAAGAATACGATCTGTGGAGCCTGCAGTACACAGGGTTGACCAGCAGGTGGAAATATAATTCTGTATGTAAACCATCGACATATAAATTTATGGACCTGTAAACGCCCATTGGGCTTGTAATATCAAATAATGCAAAATGGGAGGTTCCCATCACCACCATTTTGGCCATGTCACACGTCTCATCACACCTAGACAATCCAAAAATGGGAAAAGAGTGGACTGAGGGTGGGGCTTTAAGGGTGGGAGCACATGAACCAATGTAGCTACTAGCTGAGCTAATCCCCAAAGCTAAGACAGAGCTCCGGGACAGTGACCTGCTGCAGCCTCGCTGGTTAAAGGGAGAGGCCTGTCACCGAAACTCAACAAACCACCATTCTGCAGCGGCGACCTCGCTGATCTTTGACTGCGGTGGACCAGCGAAGCCTCCAACACGTTATATTTCAACCCATCTTTGACCAAGCAGTGTTATGTTAAACACACAGCATTTTCCCCCTTTCAACTAGCAAAATAACGTACAAAAATATAATTTTACGTACTGATAAAAATGAAGCAGAGACTTCTTGGATGATCTCTCACAATCAATACAACAGTTTGCCTACTTTGTCCAAATAATTCCATGATTAACATCCAAACACACAGAGCTTTTCCCAGAGCTAGCTGCTTATGCTAGCTCTGAAGCTAGCTCTGACGCTCATGCTTCCTGTCAATCAAATCTAATTATTCATAATTTCAAGCATAAAACTACAACCTAAACGGAAGAGTTACAAAAAAATCCACCCCCCCTCAGAGTTGTCAGGACTATAAACTAGACCTATTAAACACAACATGTTTTTGAACCAGACTGTAAACATGTTTATTTTTGCTGTGAAGTTTATATTTTTCACATGGGAGTCGATGAGGCTTTGGTCACTTCTGGTGCCAGCCCCTAGTGGATGGGGGTGGAACTGCACTTTTTGGCACTACTGTGTTTGCATCAGGCCTGAGTCCGGGGTTCCCGCTTGATGTAAAAAAACATTTCTCATGGGGAAATTATATGAACGTAAACATGCTTTTATTTATTTTCCAGTTGTTGGTTTTAAATTCCTACATTATTCATATTTTAATTATATAATATGACAACAATGAGGTTGATCGAGCAAGTATTTTTTATTTTTGTTGTAAGAAAACATTAGTTTTAGTAACCAGTCACGTCAACTATCTACTGATGCATGCCTGAATGTATCAAAAGGTTTATTTTTTTCCTTTTGTTTTCATTTTTTGTGTTTTACTGCATCAAAGTTTAAGGGATAATTTACTAAATCAATTTGGAAAGAGGACATTTAGTGTGTTTAATATTCATGGCCATTAGAGTTTAACAGACACATGCAGAGCTCTGTTTTTCAGACACCCTCCCTTTTTCTTCACGCACAATCAGCTGTGACTGGGATGTTCCAGACAGCAGAGGAGCCTCTAGAGCAGATGTTTAGCTAAAAGAATCAGACAGATGTTCTCAGAACAACAGGGTGACAAAGTGCAAGACGTTGTTGAGCAGAGCTGAATTATTCCACTCTGCCTGTCATCATGTTGTTGTCATCTCTGGATCTTGTCATCGTCTTTAAAACAGGTGGAATGAGACTTACATAGAAGTCAAAATGCTCCATATCCACTATGAGCTGTGCACAAACCTTTATTCGTTTTTCTAATATTGAGATAAGAATAGGAATGTAGAAGAAAAAGCCTAAATAAGTGACGTTGCATCTTGTTGGTTGTTGTTTCTGACCTTGACGTTGGCTCCACTTAAATCAAGTCCGACAGCAGTTCCTGTGCCTCGGTCTCAGAGGAAGGAACTGTAGTTTAACAGAATAATATAGGTGAAATATAGACGAGGCCTTTCCGACATCAGTGCTTTCACAATGCAAGCTAGGAGCTGCTTGACGATCTCCCTCGGTGACCATCGAGGAAATGAAGGGCGACCCGGGGCAGAGTTACCCGCCGCCCCTAAAGGACTCCCAATGTCTCCTCTGAATCGTCGCGTGTGAGAAGATTTCCTGTAGCTCACTCTCTGTCTGGAAGTAACCATATCCTCAAAGGAGTTCAGACACGCAACCCTGGTATGAAAAAGTCACTGCACCTGTTGCTTCTGGGAGCCGTTTCCATGGGTGGTTCTGCACGCTTTTACTTTGGAGGATTAAAACCCATCAGAGGAACAGTTTTTAGAAGCAAGCTGTCAGCTGTTCACTCGTGGGTCGGATCAGATCCTGCTAGATTCTGACTCAATCACCTGAAGACACCAGAGGAAGTGTTGCACTAATGAAGCTGTTGTATCTTTGTTCTTGCTCTGTGGGCTCTTTACAACACATAACAAGCTCTCTAAGGGTGGAAAGTTAAAAAAAAAAAAAAAAAAAGAATTTTCACGCCCTACAGGTGTAACTTGAAAAATTAGAATATGGTGCAAAAGTTCATTTATGTCAGTAATTCAACTAATATATGAGATAGACTCGTTACATGCAAAGCAAAGTATTTCAAGCCTTTATTGATTATGAATGTGATGATTATGGCTCACAGCTGATAATAACTCCACAGAAATAAATGAACGTTTGCTCCATATTCAAATTTTCCAAGTTTCACCCACATAGGCTTAAGAGAAGAAGTGTGTGTGTTACTTTTTCTCGGGGTGATGTGATCAATCATGGGGAAATTGGGGAAAAAAGGGAACTGGTTATTCTCTCGTGGGTTAAAATCGGCAAAAGTAGAATTTTGAATGTTTTTCTATTTTCTCTTTTTCCCTTTGGAATGAGGCTTTAACAGCAGGATGGTTAATAAGCATTATATTATAAACAGCATTTATGAATTATGAAACCTTCAAAATGAAAAACTATTCAACCCTCAGGCTTCACTTTAATTTACTACACACTTGAGTCTTTAGAGGACTAAAACGTTTGCTTGTAAAATTGTTAAATGTATAAATAATTTTTTTTTTGCTTTTTTTTCATAGATCTGTTAAACAACTTCAGCCCTGCTCAAACATACAAATTTCAATCATTTAGAGAATTTTAACCCTTGAAATGCCAGTTTAATTACTATAAGTCATTGCTGTAATTTATGAAAAAAACACAAAAAATTAGTTATTTTCTAAAAAAAATAACTTTTTTGTGCATGGGGCATTTATTACAAAACATAAAACATATTTTATGTGAGTGATATATATTTTTTTCAATCAGCCTTGGACATGTCAAGAATGGATTAAAATATCACATTTTATGCTTTATTAGTTTTTGTGTAGATTTAAACCCTCTTGTGCCTCTTCAGGACAAAAACATCCAATTGACTTCATTGCAAACCAGTTTTTCATCCTGTAGCCTCTCTGCAAAAAATAATGATGCATTCTGTGATATTAGGGTTTCATTTTTGATAAAATTAGTCATATTTGTCATTTTTACTGTTCACCACCAAAATCAGTCATTTTTCCATTAGTGGCAGCAGCAGAAGATCTAAAGAGAATGTCACGTTTTCTCACAGGGGCCCACTAATGGAAAATGAGAATCGTTTTCTCTGCCTTCCAGAGAAACATTTGTCTTTCCTTTTTATTTAATCATTACTCACGTCTAAACGGTTCAGAGAGTCTAAGACTGCTGTGGTTTTGCCTTCCTGCTCCTGATTGGCTTTAGAGTTTTGAATCAAAGTGTAAAATTTCATTTATATCTTTCATAAGAACACGCGCTAGTTGATGTCTCACTCAACTGAAAACTCCTTTCTGGGTGTATTTACATGTTTTTTTATTGTGCCATTAGATGTGACCTTTGCATATACACTGATCCAGAGGCTCTTTATCTCCAACATTAAAAATACAAACTGTAAAGTGATATCTGGTTAGCCAGCTCACACATTTGTTCCACTCATGAAGGCGTTCCAGTAAAATCCTCCTGAGAAAGTTGTGCTTTAGGTGTTTGGGATTTCTCACCGCTTCCTATCCGGAATTCCCTCAGACTACTGGTGGCAGCAGGCGTGTAATCTGTGCCAGATTTGCAGGGCTGTGTCCACTGATCCTCTGACCTCACCACAGAGAAACACACGACATAAACCTTCTCCTCTGTGGAGCTCTGTAAAAGTATGCGTGGGATATGATAGCAGTGGGCTGTGTTTACCACACAGTCTTCAAAAGTATAAAATGGCTCTGTAGGCTTAAACGTTGACATGGACATTTGCACTGATTTTAAAGCAGAAATCTGGAGTTCTTTGTTGCACCTTTAAGTCTCTCTGCAACAGCTCTCGTTTGTGAACGTGCACCTCCAGCTGGGCAACAGAACTAAAACACATAAAACTATTATTCTCACTTCATGCTGTTTATTCATCTACTCACTTGTCCATAGGAAATGCCCCAAACTCTTAACTCATTCACTGCCATTGACGACTATAGTCATCAATTGAATTTTTTTACAGGGTGGGCGTCGGAGCGAGCCCCCGCACCGTGAGAACAAACATCACGTGTCTAAAGCGGATCTTCATCCGTGTATGTCACACATCACGTGATCAGGAAGCGGAAAATCAATGAATAAGGAGATTGTTTTGGGACGCTGCTGTGAAAAAAAAGCAATGCGCCAACCGGAAATGCTTCTGCAGCTCACGCTTCGGCAACAGATTGTGAAAGAATGGATAACGCTAGAAATGCGGTGATTCTTCCTGATGTATTAATATCTATGAGGGGCAGTGTAAGCCATATTTCATTCTTTCTCTCACATTCATATATTCTCCTCTCCTAAAAAAAGTATAGAAAAGTTCGAGAGGTATTGATATTGTTGAAAGAAATCCAGGACGGACCTTATAATTGACCATTTGGGCACATTTTGGCACAATGTGTGCCATTAGAAATTGCTCAGGTTCTTTTTTTCTCCACTTTTATCTTATGTAAGAAATGATTTCTATCTTACAAAATCAGTCTTTAAATTCATTCCTAAATGTTTCTTGATTGTTCCTTATGTGTCATTTTACTGGATTCACTGGGTAACATTTGCTTGTAGCTTTTAGCTCAAACTCACTCCTTCCACATTTCATTACTTTTTATTTTCCCAATGTGACCCTAAGACACAGTCCAGTGTTTCTGGGCCTGATGCTTCTTGCAGAATTTAGAGATAGTGTGTTTTTTTTTTCAGCACAGCAGGGCAACGAGTGGAGATCTGTTCAAAATAAACTTCAGAGCCAGTGTTTTGTTGTAATAAAGGAAAGTGTCACATGATGGTGATGGGGTTTTATAGATAACGATGAAGCTCCAAGCCACAGAGGAATACGTATTTGACGATACACACATGCAGTTTGTGGTTTGTGGGTCTGTTCATAGAAAAAACCCACAGATCCACATCTGTGGCCAGAAGAACTACTTTATAGATTCTGTTTGACAGTGAGAGTTTTGCGCTTTATTAACCCTTTAGTAACCAGGTCACCATCACCTGGTTAGTCCAGTGAATTAGAGAGGAAGTACTTAAAAACAACAAACCAGTAAATCTGACGTTAAAGAGCCAGGGCGCTTCAGGGGTGGAAAAAGCTTAACCTGACACATACCTCCTTTATGTGCCTCCCCAAAATCTTCTGAGAGCTCCATCTTAGAACTGTCACAACTTGTTTGCTATAACAGAAATACTTTTTTACCCAGATGGGAACTCCTGCTGAGTCAAGTCAAATTTTAACCTCAAGTTTTGTTTTTATTTTATTTTATTTTTTGCTGTAAATAGTTGTTCGATGCCTAAAAACTCCATGATTGCGTGTCAGGGAGCAAGCAAGAATTTCCACCACGTGTAAGGACTCTGGCTCCAAAATCACAAAATTACCTGGAAATGAAATCTTTTAGGGTAAATTTTCAACAAAGAAGGACCTGCTTGGTCTACTTCTAGTATGTGTCTAGACTAAAATGTGTGTTTGACATCCTATAATAGTCCATATTTAATATATATATATATATATATATATATATATATATATATATATATATATATATATATATATATATATATATATATATATATATATATATGAACACCACTCAGTATTCCCCAACAGTGCTTCCCAAAGTTGGGATCAGGAGGACCCCACTTTGGGTTAAAAACATAGACTTGGGGGTCTTAGAATGACTTCCAGAAACAAAACAAAATATTTCTGATTGCATTTGTTAGCTACAATAAAAGTAAAAACTAACAGTACAATAAAATATATATATAACTGTTTGTGTTGTCATTGTGCTCTTGTTTATGTAGCTTTGGTCCATGTCTGCAGAGGTCAGCCAGTAAAATGTAGGGTCACAAGTCTTTGTAATTTTGAGGGTCAAAAGTTTAAAAATAACTTGTAGAAGGCAAAAACAATCTCTGCAGAGTAAAACTGATTAATTGTAGCAAATGTCCCAAATTTAATGAGATTCAATCACATAGATTTAAAACAAATTTTTAAATTAAACACATTGTGACACGAGAGACTAAAGATTTAGCTAACAGCAGGATCAGCACAAAGCAGCAGTCAGAGCTGCTGTTGTCACAGGCCTCTGAAGCCCAACAACACAGACCTCAGCAGGTGGCTAAACCAACATGCTTTCACCTCGTCAGGATTAACGGATCCTCCTCTTCCAGGAGAACACCAAAGCATTTCATGGCTCCATTTGTGGACTGCTCAGAGCGCACGTTAGTCCACAGTAAAGGCTCAGTGAGAGGTCACGACCTGTGTAATTAGTGGAGACTTGCAGCATTAGAGGATGTTGTGTTTGATATTCAGTGATCCGTTACTGCATCATTCAAAATGAGTTACCATTCATGAAACTACTTTATAGAGATTTCTAACAGTGCTGTTTTTGAGAACAGACCTGTGTGTGTGCGTGTGCATGTTTGTGTGTGTGTGTGCATGCGTGTGCATGTTTCTGTGCGTGTGTATGTGAGCATGCGTGTGTGTGAGTGTGTGTGTGTGAGCATGCATAAATGTGTGTGTGTGCGTTTGTGTGTGCATGCGTGTGTGTGTGTGTGCATGTTTCTGTGCGTGTGTGTGTGAGCATGCATATGTGTGTGTGTGCGGACATGCATGCGTGCGTGTGTGTGTGTGCATGTTTGTGTGTGTGTGCGTGCGTGTGTGTGTGAGCATGCATATGTGTGTGTGTGCGGACATGCATGCGTGCGTGTGTGTGTGTGCATGTTTGTGTGTGTGTGCGTGCGTGTGTGTGCATGTTTGTGTGTGTGAGCATGCATAAGTGTGTGTGTGTGTGTATGTGTGTGTGTGTGTGTGTGAGATCTGTTGATGCAGCTGAGACACATTGAAGTGGCTGAATTTGCTGCCAGCTTGAGTCTACTGATGTAGCTCGGAGGAACTAAATCATCCATTTGCCACCGTTTTGTTGTTTTGAACTCGGGGCAGCAGGCAAATAAATCCTTGTCATTCCAGGATCATCTGTTCGTTGTTTATTTACTCACACTTAACTTTCTCCTGCTGTCTGAGCCGTGAGCCCCGCTGCAGACATGAGCACCTTTCACAGTCCAGACACAACAGCAGGATTTTGTTCTCTAACGAGGCCTTTTCTATCAGTGATGTTCACTACAGAGAATATTTACATCAACACCTTCCTCTACATCTTTTACTTTTGGTTTACCAGCCAATAAAAGCAGACCACAGCAAGAGGCAGGGCAATAAACATTTCAGGTTGAGAAAACAGCATGGCTGTAAAAGCAAAGTTTGGTCCCTAAAGGACTTATAACTTTATAAAGGCCTCAACATGCAGCCGTTTTAATCAGTTTCACATTAAAACATTTTAATTTCATGAACACATTTATTGGATCATTTCAGACCAGGTTATGTTGGAACCCTTATTCCACTATACTGTCCTGTTATGTTTCTACATGTGAACACTTTTTCTGGTTAGTTTTGTGGTGACTGAGCTGCTCCATGTTTCCACCATACAGATGAAATCTCAGGTTATAATATAAAACACCAGTGTGTCTCATGAATCTTTGTGCTTCAGCAGGTTTAGAATAGTTTTGCTGACTTTTCATTCTTAAACAGTGAGATTACTTCTGTAACATTTATTATATGAAGGTCTTTAGCAGCTCGTGTCCTGCAGCTCCTCCCTCCAGCTATAAGAACCCAGCTGACCTGTAAGCCTGCAGGTCCATCCCGAGTCTGCGCCCCACAAACTGACTTATGAACACTCGGACAGCCTCATCCACCCCTACAGCCAGTCTGCAGACTTGGTCCCACATGGAGACGTAGTTGGACATTATTTCTGGCTTTGTTTTCGGACACTGCGGATTAAATCGTCTCCATCATGACTTTTGCCATGCTGCGGCCCGTGGCGACGCACTTGATCTACTCGGACTTCACCGTCACTTCGGAGGACGAGGAGAACCGCAGCGAGAGCGACGGCAGCTCTGAGCAGAGCTACTGCGGCTCCAGCAGCGAGAAGCGGAGGCGGATTTCCCACAAGCTGGAGGGAGACTCGGCGGTGGTGATGAAGCAGAGGAGCGCGGCCAACGCCAGGGAGAGAGGCCGGACCCAGAGCGTCAACACCGCCTTCACGGCTCTCCGGACTCTCATACCCACCGAGCCGGTGGATAGGAAGCTGTCCAAGATCGAGACGCTGCGGCTTGCGTCCAGCTACATCTCGCACCTTGCCAACGTGCTTCTGTATGGAGACGGGGGCGCAGACGGACAGCCGTGCCTCGGCGCGGTTCATGCGCCAGGGGAGAGCGGCGGGAAGCAGCCGCGGACCATCTGCACCTTCTGCCTGAGCAACCAGAGAAAAGGGGTAAACGATGCTTTTAATTTTTGTTTGTTTTAGTTATTCACAACAGCAGTTTTCACAACACGAGGCGCGTAAAAGACCCGAGCGCAAATTGTTTCTCTTAATTATTTAAAACTTTCGTTCCTGATGTGGTTGTTTCCCTTATTTTAAATTATTTCCATTTTCATTAATAGCATCACTCATGCCTACAGTACTGATTTATTTCTGAGAGTGCGTAAAGGGTGTTTTACGCATGACGCAGGCCCTACACTCCTCCACATGGTTGTTTTCTGCTGTGATGAGCGACACCCCTTAACTTAAACTGTCGCATCTGGTACACATAAATCCAGAGTTTATGGACATTTCAAAATGACTTTTTATTTCCTCTGTTTTCAGATCAAAGATGGAAAAGACTGTTTGAAAATGCGAGGGCTGGGTCCGCTGCGGATGAGGCGCTGACTGGAGACCAGGGAACGATGAAGCAACCTGAAGACCCTCAAAGACTTTCTCAGGGAAGAGTCCGAGCTGGTTTTACGCAGCGCACACTCCTGGACTTTACACATGCTGGATTAAATGGTGACACCAAACAAGACTATTTATACTTGAGTGAGAGACTTCCAAAGATGCAGTGCATTTATTAGAAACTTGGTAATCTTGTACTTTTTTAATATTTGGAAGAAGTTTTAAATAAAATATATTTTATCAGAATAAAAAAAACATTTGTTCCATTTTATTCTGGAAAAACCAGGTTCACTCATGTAATCAGAAGTTTAGCGTCGTAATCCCCGTCCTGGAGCCATGTTCTGTTGTCAGGACGGTGTTCAGAAGTCTCCAGATCTGGTGTCACTGACGGGTGTTTTTTTCCTCCAGATCTCACCATTGCTGTTTTTTGAAGTCTGTTTCCGATTAGTCACGGCAAATAGTAGCCCACACTCTGTCAGGAGCCCCAACACAGCTGTTGGTGTGTCAGAGGAATAAATCACTGCTGTGGGCCCGCTGGACGGGGAGAGCTGGGGTGAGAGGTCAGAGGTCACGGCACAGCTCTAAAGGGAAGTGAAATGTAATGATGGCAAATGATGCAAAGCAACGTGTCTTTTTGTCTTTTCTTGTTAGTAGTTCACTTCACTGTTGTTATGGCCCTAAGAAATGATTTCCTGGAAGATTGCTAAAGCGGGCCTGGTCTCTGGTCTTCAAGAGCACCATCAGGCTGCTTACGGGACGTCTGAGCCACAGGTTTTTTTGTCTGCAAGTGTTAGTCCCGTATCACCGAGGCTGTGGACCCGCTGACTCAGGTCACTGAATGGAAACACAGTTCAGGAGGGTGCACGTCGTAGGCCTGAGTGTCCTTCTGTCTCCACCATGCTCTGTTGGGACGAGTCAAATTTGTCCTCCATGTTTAGAGACTGAGGCCTCCTCAAATGGCTCCCTCAGGCAGGAAGATGTCACGTAGATAGAGGAAGGGGAAAAAGTGCACAGCCGACCCCTCTGAGGAACTCTCTGTGCGGGGAGCTTTGGGTCATCGCCAGCCTGACATCATCTGGTGCTGGGACCCAGATGTACAGCTCTCTGGTGGTTCTGCTCTGAGCAGCGGCGAGTCTTCAACAAAATCAGAGAGAGACTTCCTCTTTTTGTTTTAAAGGTGACAGGTTGATGGCAGAGGCTATGTCAAAGAGACAGGTTTAAGGAAACACTGCAGGTCTGATCAGTGTGGTTCTGTTTAACATATCCAACCGCTGAGGGATCCAGAGCCGCAAAGCTTCACTTTGAGGAGGTTTTCCTTTTCCTCTGATGCTTTTAATCCTAAAACTTTTTTTTCCTGCAAGAAAACTTTTTACAAAGTGAGAAAAAACAGTTTTCTCAATCTGTCAGACTTTAAAAATAGCCGAATATTTGGAGCCCTTTTTAATTTCTAACAGCCAGAAATGCTACAAATAATAAATAATGATAATAAAATGATCTATAATAATTCATTCATAACCTCTTTTACAGCCTGTTAAGTCATACTAACACACAATCACTGTTAACATGAGCAAATGCAGAATTCTTCTTCAGACTAAAAGTTTAAAAGTTGACTTCCTGACCCTTTATCAGCTGATTATGTGACTCAGAAGGTTTAGCTTTGAGATATTTAGAGCTTGAGTTCACAACCATCTGCTGCTGCTGTGAGTTACAGTAATCAGAATGCTGTAAAGTCAAGGCTACACACAAACATGATTTTTAGTGACCAGATGATGAAATGTTGAAGCTTTTGGTGGCTTTAATAGAAGCAGAGATTGGAGTTTGTTACACGTGTTGCATCACCTTTAACAAAACCGACTTCCTGCGTGAATATTTGGCCCATTTCTTTAGGTATTAATTATTTAAACACGCCAGATTGTTCTCTTTTCTCCAGCAATTTCCAGGCAAATGCAGGTTCTATCGTGCATTTATGGTTTCAAAGAGCAACAATCCTAATCAGAAGAGCCCCAAGCACACATGCTAGCATTGTGTTTGCAAGAGAATAAAACATAAAATTTAGCTTTTAGCTTCCAGCTTTGTTCTGATTGCTTACAGTGAGTTTTATAAAATTCCATTAATAATATGTAGCAGCTATCAGTTATAATGTAACATTTGACTTTTTCTTTACTTCAACCATTTTCACTTATTATTTATTTATGTAAACATTCACGTTTATTATTAATCATTTTATACATTTATTACTTTTCCTTCAGGTAATTCCTGTGTGTTTAAACAGCTTCAGGACCTAAATGTTTTCATGTTGACCAGAATGTTGAATGGTTGGAGCACTCGGCCTCCTTGGCTTTGACTGTATAACCAATCAAGTCTCACAAATGGACTAAATTATGTTATTTCATAATGTGATGCTGTTTTTATAATTTCATGGGGGTTTATGTTAAATATTTTCTGTTTATGAGCTCTGTTTTATGTGTGGGGTTAGGGTTAGGGTTAGGGGTAGGGTTAGTGGGTTAGGGTTAGGGGTAGGGTTAGGGTTAGTGTGCTTGACTCTAACTCTAAAGGCTGTTTTTCATGTAAAAGAGGAGAAGAAGAAGCTGACAAATGTGCTTTTTCTGCTGAGCACCTATTTTGTGATCCAAATACACAAAAGAGGAAACAGTTGTATTTCATCTAGGAAGCGCGGTTTGATGGATCGTCTTGGGCAACGAGTGCTTGAAACCACCTTTACATGTGAAACACAAATCACAGCTCAGACGGCTCAAAGTGGTCCTGTTCTCGTCTCACAGAGAGCAGAAAAAAAGAAAAGAGTTAAACTAGATGAACCAGAAACAGGAAGGATGTAAAACATTTTTTCAGCCTCATCTGGGAACGCAGTCCTGATTCCCAGATGGGTGCTTATCCACAACATTTTGTAGTCCTGCCAAAGAGTTCTTGTTAGACAAACCTGTGCTCTTAGTCCATTTCAGCATGTTTCAAACACCCATTGACTAGAGAGATGACCCCTCGCTCCACCTGCACGTCAGAGATATTAATGATTGTGTGTCATTTTGTGGCTTGAGGCTCAGACGCCTCCCTTCCTACATTACTGGACACGGCCACTTTTCCACACAGAGGAGGAGGAAGTCTGTCTGCCCGACCGTCCTCTGAGCTTCTGTGGGGGAGAAAAGCCGTCCGAGGAGCCGGTTATGTCTCGTCAGACATGCAAGAACAATTGTTTTCATGTGCCAGAGAGTTTGGCAGGAGCTTCAGACAGAGGGAGGATGATTGAGGGCTGCAGAGAGAATAGAATGGGTGGGTGGGGGGGCGCTGCTTAGAGGAAATCCCACAGAAGAAATCAGGGAACAGCACAGATCCTCGTAGCGCGGCTGTGTTCATGCTGCTGCCGGCCAATCAACCCCCAGCAGAAAGAAGCCTGCCAAAGCTCAGAGGTGAGGATCCAGTACTATAGAGGTTTTTTTTTTTTGCTTCCTCAGATAAACAGTTAAATAAGCAAATGTGCAGATATGAGCCCCCAAAAACAACCAGACAGGTGCAGACGTACAAAACAATTACATCAACCAGATCAAAGAACAGGAAGAAAAAAACTCAAGTACATTGTTCCCCATAGAAAACGTTCATCATTATTGAAGTTTTATGAATAAAAATATATTAATTGTGTTTTGCCCACTGAGAGGCAGCAGAAACACAACGCTGACATGAAAAACTCACAGGTTAATTCCCCATTTTAGCCTGAGCTCGGCCTGCTGGCTGTATGAGAACACCCTCAAATAAAATTAGATCACTTCACACACCGTAAGATGTCTCTCTAACCACAGTTTATAACAATTAATTTCAAAGTTTTATCAAAAATAAAGAAGAAACATAATGCAAATCCTGGCATGGAAGATTATTTGGTCATAATGAAATGATTTAATTTTGAATTATGACATTTCCATCTTTAGATCAACCCTAAATTAGGCTAGTGACTGAAGCTCAGCATAAATTAGATGTCAGAGGATTTCCATTCAGGATCCCTGCCAACTATGTAACTGTAATAATGTTCTTAGGCCGTTCACACAAAAACACGACCCTTGAAGTGCACCAAAGGCATAAGCAGCAGTAGAACTGATAATAACTGATGATATCCTCCTGCCTGCCTCTCTGGTGCTGCAGCTTTGGCACGTTTAAAAGGAGATGTCCATCAGAAAGCTATAAATCTGTCCAAGCCTTGTTCGGTCTTCATGGGAAAGTCTGCGTACTGGACCTGTGGGAGAGGCAGCGGAACCATTGGGATGTTTCATTCGAGCAAACAGAGGATTTCCTCAATCAGAGGCGACAGAGTGTGCAGTCAACAAGCTCGCTGACAGAAACTTTGAGGCTAGCAGCGGGGCGTGCTAACAACCTGAGGTATTTGCTGTGACTCCAAACCCCCCCTCAGCTCTGACACAAAGAGCCGGCCTCAAATGCATCACGACTGTCACGTTAACGGCGGTTAAACTTTGGGACAATCACAACGTCCATCAGCACCGTACAGTCTCTCCTGCACAATCTCATCAGCAAATTTTCTCTTGAAGTTTGCATGAACTCTAAACCTCCCTTGTGTTTGACTGTGGAGTTTAACCAAACCAGCACATCTGTCACTGACTGATACGTCAGGAATGATGTTCATGTCTCACTGAGTTTACTCCAGGTCACAGAGCTAAAACTGCTCACAGCTGCAGCGTCCAGAGGGAAGCGGCTCCAGAAGTCCTACTTTCCACTGTTCTGCTGTAAAATCAGAGGGTTTCTTTGCCTCTGCTGATGCAGTGCCAGCTGCTGCTCAATGAGGTATTGTTTGATTCAGATGGGGGAATCCAAAGACCACACTCTTCCTCTTTCCATCAAGTCACTCTGCTATTAATAACCCTATATCGGCCTCCTTTGTCAACAAGAGCGACACATACAAATAATTTGCTTGAGGAGAGACAATGGTTAGTTCCCTGTGGTCAAAACAACAGGATGAGCTATGCTCATAAGCGTGTGTGTGTGTGTGTGTGTGTGTGTGTGCGTGCATGCATGTGTGTGTGTTAAATCACAAGTAGTTTTCCCAGGAAATGAGACGCTGCAGCAGCTGAAACGTCTGACCTGATGAGAGAAAGTGATTATACACACTCAGATGTTAGTACACACACAAAGATGTTAGCCTTGTCAGAGCTGGGATGCTGCATCTTGACTGTGATTCTTATGATAATACATAGGTCAGTGTACAAAACATCCTCTGGTGCCTCTGGACACATAATCAGTGATGCTTTCCTGTTGTTACGGGTCTTTCAACATCATACACCCTCTTCCAGGTGACCCAGCCAGGGTTGATCAGGCCCTAGCTTGTGTTCAGGTAACTGACTAGCTACTACAATGTCTCCACGGTTCTCCTCTCTTGAGCCACAGCCATCTAGAGGCCTTCTCAGCTGCTTCAGTGGTGCTGTGGGTGGCTCATCTCTTATGCTCACACTTGAACCAGAGATCTAGCCACAAAACCCTGCATCCAACTTCCACTGGGAAGTGCGCTATACAGTTTTTGTGCTTCGGGTAGCGCCAGAAGTACTGACTGGGTGTCGTTTTACGGCAGAATATGGCAAGCCAAAGGGATAAAAAAGCACGCGTTCTAATTGCGCCTTATGTCCGCCAAAATGCGCGTCTTAAACGCGCGTTTTGACGCCAAAGGGGGCAAAAACTCGCGTGTTCTAAAAGCGAGCATTATGTCTGCCAAAACGCGTGTCTTGAATGAGCGTTTTGGCGGACATAATACAAGTTTAGAACGCGCATTTTTTTTATCCCTTTGGCTTGCCATAATTGTATAACGTAGACTCGCTGTAGCAATGGCAGATTCACCAAAGAAAGCTAGAAATCCCTTATCAGAGGAATCTAGGAAAAGAAAAGAAGAACGTGATAGAGCAAGAGCAAAGACCAGAGTTATTATTGGGCCGTCTTTTCCTCGCTGGAGAGCTCTTTTAGAAAGAAAGGCATGAACTACGGACTCTGACCTAGCCGTGCTGCTAATGGCTAGGTAAGTAATAAATGATTTCACCAGGGTTATTGTGTTTGGTCGGGCATAAAGTTGTTATACAGTCCTGATAAAACTATTTATTCAATGTGTGGAGGTGGAAAAGTTTGTTTTCGTTGTTTTGCCTGACATTAGGAATGTAAACATGCCTCTTACGCCCGAGAGAGAGATTTAATGTTACGACAGTGACGTTACGCAGCAAGCCTCTAGAGGGCGACAGAGACCATATAACTGCAAAGTTGCGGAATGCTGCTTTAAGGAGACTGGTTCAAAATGCAGTGGCACGCTTACTGACTGGCACCAGAAAGCGTGACCATATAACCCCAGTATTGGCATCTCTTCATTGGATCCCTGTGTACTACAGGATTCATTTCAAAGTCCTCCTCTTTGTCTTTAAATCTCTTCATGGCTTGGCTCCACCATACATTAGCGAGTTATTGTCCATCTACACTTCCGTCAGAAACATGAGCTCTAGCTCGCAGTCTTTCTTAATTGTTCCAAAAATGCGTTTAAAAACTCGGGGAGACAGGACTTTCTCTGTGGCTGGTCCTAGGCTGTGGAACACAAACATAGAGCATTTCAAAGTATTACTTAAAACTAGGGATGATCCAATTCAATCATGCGATCGGAAATCGGGCCATATCACGTGATTTTCAAAAGATTGGAATCGTGTGAAAAAGATCAGATTTAACCTTATAAAACAACAAATATCACTTTTTAAATTCATCCTGAGATACAGATTTTTCAAATGGAACAACAATGGCTTAATTTTAATCTCAACAAACTAATCTACATCAGTGTTCTTTGTTTCTTGGAGGAAAACACCATTACGTGGTGCCGCGCATCACTCAATAAAGCTGCATAATGAGAACGTAAACAATTTGAAATATAAGCAACTCCACTACTTTTAAATATATTCATAATATCGACACATTTTTTTAATCAATGTACTTCCTAAACATGTGATGTTTTTTGGCAGATAAACTAAGGAAATGAGATAAATACAGAAACAAAGAAATACCTAAATAATAATACAAAAATTAAAGGACAACGTGGATGTGTTTTTCCTTTTTTCTTCTTATTTTAATGCTTTGCAGAAGTATCGGATCGGGACTCGGTATCTGCAGATATTCAAAATCTAATGACTCGGATCGGGAGCAAAAAATGTGATCGGAACATCCCAACTTAAAACCTACTTGTTGGATCTGGCTTTTAATGCAGGTTGACTTGAGTAGTTAACTTCTGTTTTATTTGATTTGCGTTTTTATTATCTTTACTTTTTAGCATTAAACGCATTTGTTTCGTAAATTTGAACCTTGATTTTAACCGCAATTTGTTCTTGATTGTGTTTATTTTAATTAATTTATTAATTTTACTCTTCTCCAGCGTGTCCTGGGTCTTCCTTTGGGTCTCCTCCCGGTTGGACGTGCCCGGAAAACCTCACCAGGGAGGCGTCCAGGAGGCATCCTAATCAGATGCCCGAGCCACCTCAACTGGCTCCTCTCGATGTGGAGGAGCAGCGGGTCTACTCCGAGCCCCTCCCGGATGACCGAGCTCCTCACCCTATCTCTAAGGGAGAGTCCAGCCACCCTGCGAAGAAAACTCATTTCGGCCGCTTGTATCCGCGATCTCGTTCTTTCGGTCACTACCCAAAGCTCGTGACCATAGGTGAGGGTAGGAACGTAGATCGACCGGTAAATTGAGAGCTTCGCCTTTCGACTCAGCTCCCTCTTCACCACGACAGACCGGTACAACGCCCCCATCACTGCAGATGCAGCACCAATCCGCCTGTCGATCTCACGCTCCACCCTTCCCTCACTCGTGAACAAGACCCCGAGATACTTAAACTCCTCCACTTGGGGCAGGACCTCGTCCCTGACCTGGAGAAGGCATTCTACCCTTTTCCGACTCAAGACCATGGTCTCGGATTTAGAGGAGCTGATTCTCATCCCAGCTGCTTCACACCCGGCTGCGAACTGCTCCAGCGAAAGCCGGAGATCACGTTCTGACGAAGCCAACAGGACCACATCATCTGCAAAAAGCAGAGACCTGATCCTTAGGCCACCAAAACGGATCCCCTCACCACCTTGGCTGCACCTAGAAATTCTGTCCATAAAAGTTATGAACAGAATCGGTGACAAAGGGCAGCCTTGGCAGAGTCCAACTCTCACCGGAAACGAGCCCGACTTACTGCCGGCAATGCGGACCAAGCTCTGACACTGGTCGTACAGGGACCTAACAGCCCGTATCAAGAGGCCTGGTACCCCATACTCCCAGAGTACCCCCCACAGGGCCCCCCGAGGGACGCGGTCGAACGCCTTCTCCAAATCCACAAAACACATGTAGATTGGTTGGGCAAACTCCCACGCACCCTCCAGGACCCTCCCAAGGGTATAGAGCTGGTCCAGTGTTCCACGGCCAGGACGAAAACCACATTGCTCCTCCTGAATCCGAGGTTCGACTATCCGACGGACCCTCCTCTCCAGAACCCCTGAATAGACCTTACCAGGGAGGCTCAGGAGTGTGATCCCCCTGTAGTTGGAACACACCCTGCGGTCCCCCTTTTTAAATAGGGGGACCACCACCCCGGTCTGCCAATCCAGTGGAACTGCCCCCGATGTCCACGCGATATTGCAGAGCCGCGTCAACCAACACAGCCCCACAGCATCCAGAGCCTTAAGGAAATCCGGGCGGATCTCATCCACCCCCGGAGCCTTGCCACCTAGGAGTTTTTTGACTACCTCAGTGACCTCAGCTCCAGAGATTGGAGAGCCCAACCCAAAATCCCCAGACTCTGCTTCCATCCTGGAAGACGTGCCGGTGGGATTGAGGAGGTCTTCGAAGTACTCGGCCCACCGATTCACAACGTCCCGAGTCGAGGTCAGCAGCACACCCTCCCCACTGTAAACAGTGTTGGTAGTGCACTGCTTTCCCCTCCTGAGACGCCGGATGGTGGACCAGAATCTCCTCGAAGCCGTACGGAAGTCTTGTTCCATGGTCTCACCGAACTCCTCCCATGCCCGGGTTTTTGCCTCTGCGACCACCCGAGCCGCATCCCGCTTGGACTGCCGGTACCTATCAGCTGCCTCCGGAGTCCCACAGGCCAAAAAGACCTGATAGGACTCTTTCTTCAGATTGACAGCATCCCTAACCGCCGGTGTCCACCAGCGGGTTCGAGGATTGCCGCCACGACAGGCACCGGCCACCCTGCGGCCACAGCTACGGTCAGCCGCCTCGACAATGGAGTCACGGAACATGGTCCATTCGGACTCAATGTCCCCCGCCTCCCCCGGGACGTGTTATGTCTCTCGGCTGGCCTGGGAACGCCTTGGGATTCCCCCGGAGGAGCTGGCCCAAGTGGCTGGGGAGAGGGAGGTCTGGGCTTCCCTCCTTAAGCTACTGCCCCCGCGACCCGACTCCGGATAAGCGGGAGAAAATGGATGGATGGATGGAATTTTACTCTTGTTCAGTAGTTGCCTGTGTGACTGTAAATGTGCTATACAAATAAACCTGACCTTGACCTTTATTAAGTCAATATAGGACAAAGGGCCAGGGGAGAGTGTCTGCTTAGTAATGCATTACTTAATATGGTTAAACAGTTGTTAATACCTTATTTAATAGTTTATTAAGTCTTATTAATGCACTAAGTAACATTAATAAAGGGACCCTTATTGTAAAGAGTTACCAACCTTCTGATTAAAAGAAGACAGACAGGTGCTGAAAACCTTTGTTTTGTGAGAAACACGAAAGAGGAAAATATTTTATCAAAGAGTCAGAATGTCAGATCAAGTTTCATTTAACACTCCACCCCCCTCGTCTCAAATCTAATGGAGACTATCTGTGATGAGTAACCATCATTACTGTATGGTGGGTGTCATCTATAGAGATGTTATAAGTATTGATGCAGTCTTGTCAGAAACCACCTGGTGGCAGATGTTCACACTCCTTATTATGCACTACCCCATCTCTATGGTGGGTTTTAATCCGCCTCTTCTGTTTCTCTCAGGAAACGGTGACTCAGTTCTGAGCAAAGTGGGAAAAAACACCCTCCTTGTTCCTGTCAACACAAAGAGCCAGATGAAGAGTAAAACATGCTGCAGGTGACACTGCTCATCAGCGTGAGTTTGTTTATTTTAGAATCATTTTACTTCTTTGTCCTAAATCCTTTCTGCTGTCTGAACATTGTGGTTTGATTGTCTCAGCTGCTGCTGGTGCACCACACAACCCTAAGCCATGACGTCCAAAAAGAATGCAGAGAAGATGCACGACTTACGTGTTCAGAGATCGAGGACCACGGATCAGGCCTGGATTTTATCGCAGTCATATGGTACAAGGTCAGTGACACTCAGCCGTTTTCTGCATCTGTCACTGTGACACAAAGACTTTATTAATGTTACTTTGAGCAGGTTGGAAAATTGGAAACGTGGGGCATTCTCAGGCAGCGAAAGGATGAACCAGTGGATAAAGCACAGAAGTACGGCTTCCATCGAGAAGCGATGATGGGAGAGAAATACAGCTTAGTGTTGCCCAGAGTCACACCTAATGATTCAGGCATCTATGAGTGTGAAGTCAACGCAAAAGTAGGAGGCCAAAACAAGAGGAGCAGAGTTCAGCTCACCGTGCATGGTAAGATTTTATTTACCTGATAATGTTTAGAAAGATATGTGTTTATTCTACAACCTGCTACCATAACAGAGTCCTGTTTATCAGCACAAAATCACCAAAGATTCAACAGTTTTTATCTGTAGAAACACATTTCTTACAGAATTTTATCTAAATGTTACTTCTTTTCTTTTATCGTTGCAAGAAAACACAATCTAACACAAAGGTAAACAGAGTATAAATAAGAGCACTAGTTATACGAGTATTTTAACTGAAATTGCGATGTCCGATATTATTGGTCTACCATTAATATCGGCCGATATCGGCATTAAAATGTAATATCGGAAAATATCGGTTTTCAGTTTTTTAATGACTCAACTTTTACAAACCATACACATACAGATCAAACTCTTCAGCTACTTCTCTCTCAAAATTTTAAATAATGACAAATCTGAGCTAAAGCGTTTGAGATATTTTACTTTATTTGACACAACTTGTGAAGTAGAAATTCTCACGACATATAGCCATGTGTAGCTAGAGAGCTAACAAATGACTAAAACAAAACAAGACTCTTCACCCATGGCTTGATTTTATTATCTGAAGACCTTTATAAGTGTTTTATCACCATAGCTGCAATATACAGAAAAAGAAAATATACATTACTAACTAACACACTTCTATCTATCTTAGCTTAGGGAGAATGAGATTCAGCTGCTGTTGGAGACAAATAAATAGGGCACTTTTCTTAAATTGAAGTAGTTGTGATTTTACACAGAAAATGTTTAAAGTTGAAGCATGATAGGAGAAATGTGATGTTAGTAACCTAAAATGTTTGAAAATTTCTTTTTTATGACAGCTGGACCCAACATATATCAGTATCGGAAATTAAGAGTCAGACACTATCGGATATCGGTAAAAAAGACAATATCAACCATCTCAATCGTTATTAATAATAATAATAATAATAATAATAATAATAATAATAATAATAAAAACTCAGACTCTTCAGATTTGTGAGATAAAACATGTTTGATTCAGATGCAGCTACCACATATGTGCAACAAATAATAAACCTGTGTTTAAGAATCAATAGCATCTACAAACATAGATTTTTATCACCAAACAAACCTTTGTTTATTTTCCATCTGAGCAAAGTGGTGAAGCCACATCAGAAAACAGGAAGCATGTTATGAGACACATCCTCTACACACAAACCATTTACTTTCTCTTTAGCTCCTTTCACATTTTTCACATTTACATTTCATCATCATAACTAAAATGATTTCTGTGTTTTAAGATAGAACCTGAGATAAAGTTAAAATGCTTGTTGTGTCTAAATCCAGAGTGTGTGTCTCTGACTGAGCCGACACCAAGAGTAAACACACTCAACGTTACACAGTCGACGCCCCCATGTTCAGTCATCGACATGCCCGTCGCATGGAGCCTGGCCGGCTACGGAGCAGTGGTCGTGGTCAAGATTATTCTGTCCCTTTTGAGCGTTTGGGTAAATAAATGTCTTTTACTATATGAAGTTTAATGATATGATGTGAAACGTTGGGATAAATGCTGACACAATAAAAGTTATCAATCCGGCTAAAGGAAGGTATTTCCTTTAAAAAATGTCAGGTACCACATGCAGCCATGGCCTAAAGTTTCCAAATTTACTTCAATCTTAACTGTTTTAAAGGTTGCAAACTCCTTTCTTCCCAAAGCTTTAATAACAAATTCTATTTGTGCCGTCCTGAAAACCTCTCAGTGTTTGCAGCACCTCGGTCGGTCAGAGCAATCTCAGAACCAAAGAACAAAACTGTTGCTTTATTAGATCTAACAGCTGAGAGATCTCTATAGAAAGAATAATGTATATCTGCTTTTTATGGGCAATGGTGGCAGAGGAGTTAAGTGGCTGCCTTGCAATTGGAAGGTCGCAGGTTTGCGCCTCGCTCAGTCTGTCACTGTCGTTGTGTCCTTGGGCAAGACACTTAACCCGCCTTGCCTGCTGGTGGTGGTCAGAGGGACTGGTGGTGCCAGTGCTCAGCAGCCTCGCCTTCGTCAGTGCGCCCCAGGGCAGCTGTAGCTACGATGTAGCTCATCCCCACCAGCGTGTGAATGTGTGGATGACTGATTGTGTTGTGAAGCTCCTTGGGGGGTTGTAGAACCCTAAGAAGGCGATATACAAATACAGGCCATTTACCACTTTAGAATGTGTTTCTATTAATTTCAAACCAACCAGTGCTGACCTTAAAGGGACAGTTCAGATCTTTTGAAGTGTGTCTGTACAAACTTTAAGAACAACCTGAGTTTGGAGAAACATAGATCCTTCCTGACAAGCTAATGTTTAGTCTGAGTGGGACCAGTCACAAAGGCCTTCTGTTGTCTTTAAAACTATCATAATCTAAATAGTTTCATGTCATTTTGTAAAATGATTATGTGGCCTGTGTGTGCATCACATCCGTGCGTGCATCACATCCGTGTGTGCATCACACACAGAGGCAGCAGTAGCTCAGGAGGTAGAGCAGGTTGTCCAGTAATCAGAAGTTTGCAGGTTTGATCCCGGCTCTCCCCATAGAATGCTGCTGTTGTGTCCTTGGGCAAGACACGTAACCCGCCTTACCTGCTGGAGGTGGTCAGAGGGACCGGTGGCCCCAGTGTATGGCAGACTCACCTCTGTCAGTGCACCCAGGGCAGCTGTGGCTACATTGTAGCTCATCCCCACCAATTCAGTGTTTTTCTATAGCGCCAAATCACGACAAGAGTCGTCTCAAGGCACTTCACAAAGTAAACATTCCAATACAGTTCTGTTTATTGAGCCAATCAGTAAAAAAGTTTCCTATATAAGGAACCCAGCAAATTGCATCAAGACACTGACTAGTGTCATTGTGTTTTCAGCGATCCTCATACTAACCAAGCATGTAGCGACAGTGGGAAGGAAAACTCCCTTTTAACAGGAAGAAACCTCCAGAGGATCCTGGCTCAGTATGAGCAGCCATCCGCTACGACTCAGTGGGGATTGAGAAGACAGAGCAGGCACACACACACACACACACACACACACACACACACACACACACACACACACACACACACACACACACACACACACACACACACACACACACACCATATATATCAAGTAGTGTTTCTATGGCTACACTGTGATTTGAGAGTGGTGGTAGAAGAGAGTAGCAGAGTGTGGAAAGTGGTCAGTATGTCCTCCAGCAGTCTAAGCCTATAGCAGCATAACTACAGAGATAACTCAGGATAACCTAGCCTTTTAGATGGAGGCATGTGGGAGGCAGGGCCAGGGAGAAAAGTCTTTAACGACTGTAGTCCCCTCTGTACACTCCACCTCCCTCTGCTCCCCACTTGTCTAAACCTGGGCTAACATCAGAATTTAACCATAAGCCCTATCAAATAAAACGTTTTGAGCCTAGTCTTAAAAGTAGACAAGGTGTCTGCCTCACGGACTAAAGCTGGGAGCTGGTTCCACAGTAGAGGAGCCTGATAGCTAAAAGATCTGCCTCCCATCCTACTTTTAGATATTCTAGGAACCACCAGTAAGCCTGCAGTCTGAGAGCGAAGTGCTCTGTTAGGAACATATGGAACAATCAGATCACTGATGTATGATGGAGCTTGATTATTAAGAGCTTTATATGTGAGAAGGAGGATCTTAAAATCTATTCTGAATTTAACAGGCAGCCAATGTAGGGAAGCTAAAACAGGAGAGATGTGGTCTCTCTTTTTAATTCTCATCAGAACTCTAGCTGCAGCATTTTGGACCAGATGAAGACTTTTGACTACATTCTGTGGACCTCCTGATAGTAATGAATTGCAGTAATCCAACCTTGAGGTAATGAATGCATGAACCAGTTTTTCAGCATCACTCCTGGAAAGGATGCTTCTAATCTTAGCAATATTCCGAAGGTGGAAAAAGGAAATCCTACAAACCTGTTTAACGTGGGATTTGAATGACATGTCCTGTTCAAAGATTACACCGAGGTTCTTTACTTTGTTCTCGGAGGCTAATTTAATGCCGTTTAGATCAGGTGATTGACTAAGCAGTTTCCTTTTCTGAGGTTCTGGTCCAAAGATGATAACCACCATTCACCAGCGTGTGAATGGGTGGATGACCGATTGTGTTGTGAAGCACATTGGGGGGTTGTAGAACCCTAAGAAGGCGCTATACAAATACAGGCCATTTACCATTTACCATCTGTGTGTGCATCACATCTGTAGGTGCATCACATTTGTGTGTGGGCAGCTAATTGTTCCACAAAGGGAAGGAATCAATATTCAAAGCACAACATAAAACAAAACATGCCAAATATTTACTAAATAAACTAATCATGCAAACTAAATAAACCAAATACATACAAATATCCCCCTGTGAGACTATTACCTTATGAGCAGGATTGTTTAGGGTTATTTGTGGTGAACGTTAGCTTCTGCAGCAGCCCTCACTTGAGTTTCATTAGAATTCTGCTGGAATTACCTTGATAAGCTGCTGTAAATGTTCAAGATACAAACTGTGTGATGACACTTTGGCCTCATTATGTCATCTGCATGATAAGAACTAATCTATGTTTCTCCAAACTGAGGTCATTCACAGAGCCCTCACAACCCTTTCACAGAACTGCACTTCAAATGATGTGGAGCATCACTGTAAACAAAGCTAAGCTATTAAGGAAAGCACCAAAAAATAAAAGATTTTATTTTGGTTTTGTTGTTTTAACTTTATTTTCAAAAGGTTTGAGGAAAAATAATAATCATAAAATGTTATATTGTGGAGCCCTCTAAAGTGCAG
Source organism: Aphyosemion australe (assembly GCA_006937985.1). Lineage (NCBI taxonomy): Eukaryota > Metazoa > Chordata > Actinopteri > Cyprinodontiformes > Nothobranchiidae > Aphyosemion > Aphyosemion australe. The sequence continues at coordinate 29,354 of SSNS01000320.1, read as the reverse complement.
CATTAGTCAGAAACTGACTTTTTATTTTATTTGCACAAAACGAGAAACAAACCGTTTCTGTTAAAACTAGCAAGAGAAAAAAGGAAACTATTGTTTCGTTTACTGTCAAAAGGAGAACAGAAACAGTTCAAAATAGAAAGTTTTGTTTTTTTCTTTTTTTTGGTTTATTAAAACTAAAAAAAAAAAAAACTCTATAAAAATCAGTTTCATTTACCAGTGTCTGGATATTTTATTATGATACTTGTTCTTGCTGCTGTCATTGATCTGACTTTAGTCCACAGGCGTCTGATCAGAACAAATAAAGGAAAAGATTTACTTCTCAAAGCAGATGGTTGTCAGGGTGAATGTGGTGCTTTTGAAGACACACACGTCTGCTGTAGCACACGCTGCCTGGTCTAACTGGGTTCTGAGAGATGAAGGAACCAGACCGGTCGGTGGTGTCTGAATGAGAGTCAGAGGGTTTCATTTAGACGTGATAATTTTAACAATGACAGGAGGGTGGAAATTAAAATAAGATTTCCTGCAGCATGTTCATGATCTCCACCTGGGTGTGGGTTTACGTGAAAAGTGACTCATGTCCCCACACGGGAGAATTTAGACATGAACGTGTTTTTAAAGTCAATTAACTCGACATGCTTTTCACAAACACCACTTCTATATTAGTTTATAGTTGTGTTATAACAGCAGTGGTGTGGTGCAGGATTTCTGCTCCATGCAGGTCAGTTTTGATTCTCTTCCTCAGTGAGTTGTTTAGAATAGCTTTTATAAATGTCAGCAGTATTTTGTTCTCCTTTTGACTGAAAAAACAGTAAAAACTATTTTCATTTTCACTTCTTAGTTTTGAAGGAAACAGCCTTTTCTCTGTGGCCAAAATGCTTTTTTGTTTTGTTTAAATAATGTAGAAACTCCACTTTAGACCAAAACATGTTCTGTTCTGTAACTGATGCACAGATTATTTTAATTGTGCAGTTGAAGAGCAGTGACACAAATGAATTTGTTAATAGGTTTTTAATTGTTATATAAACCTTTAACTGGAAGGTCAAAAACACAGTGGAGCACCATTTGCATGTGTTATAATTATCTAAAAATGAATAATAAATAAATAAATTAATAAATAAATAGATAAATAAATAGATAAATAAATAAATCAGCTTTAATATTATTTTCTTTATTGCCTTATTTTGAGCTATAACCTGAATAATAACAATAATAATAATAATAATAATAATAATAATAATAATAATAAAACCTGAATAATCCCAAAATGAATACAAAAAATCCAACAAATGATTTGCTTTGATTGCTGTACATTTTGTGTAGAAATGAAAGACTTTTAAATCTAAATATGTTACAAACCTCCTCTCCTTCAGCACTTTTAGAAAAGTTAAAGAAAAATCTAGATTTGAAGAAGTTTGTCTGTTAAAAAACTGTTTTAAAGATTTTCCACTGTTGTCCAGATGAGTCAGAAACAGAAAAACATTTCCCACAAACACTGAAGACAACATGTTTTTATTTGAAGAGCGAAACCACCTTCATCAGCACATCCTGATGGCGTCGGTGTGAGAAAGAAGCGCTACAGCAACGTTGTGCTGTTGTAGAGAAACCGTCGGCTCAGAGTCGCTCTGCAGCACCGCTTCCTGGAACAGCAGCCTGTGGGTGGAGGGGGGCTTCTTTCTGGTGTTTTTCACTGATTAGACATTTTTCTGTAATTTGTCTTTTTCTATGAAAACAAAGGTGATTCGTATCATCTCTTCAAGATGTCAGAGGAACTGCTGCAGCTGAACGTGTCCTCCTCCAACTGGAGCCTACAGAGGAACCAAGCATACCAGATAAAACGACCCGCTCTTTTCCATCTGTTTGGTGTGTGTGTGTGTGTGTGTCACAGAGCAGAATCAGACAATAGCACAAGAGGTCAACAGCAGCAGACATGACAGGAAGTAGAAGATTTTTAGGGGAACACAAACCACACTGAAACTGAAACTCACTTTTCAACAGCAATAAACGGTTTTGTAATTTTCATAAAATAAAATTGCATTGCTTCACTCTTTTGTTATTACATGTTATTAGTGTTGCGTGTCAGAAGAAAGCTGTTTTTTCACTAATATTGTTTTTGTTTGAGATGAGAGGAGTCCTCTCTGATCAGTTCCTGATCCTGGCCTGATCCAGTCCTGTCTGTACTGAAGGTCTTATTAATAAAACCCAGGAGATCTGAAAATCTGAGTTTTCATTTGACCATTACGTCACCTTTTAATCATGGTCAAATATGGATTTGAGACATGAAGCTGATCAGAAAAAGGGAGAAGACCAGACAGCACAATTGTTCTGTCCAATCACCATACTTTGTCAGATAGGCATACACGAATTACAGCACAAGTCTATCAGATCATCATACACTTTGTTCTAGCAACAGTGTGACACCCTGACTTGTCATTTTGATATATTTTAAATCTTTATTTTCTAAAGTTTTTTAGAATTAGAAGATGGTTAAACAACAACTTGTGATACACATTCATTAGTTCATTTTTGTGGATGGTAAAACATGAACACCATCGACAAACGTTTTGTCTGCCAAACACGCTGGGTTTGTTTTTCCTGTATAGCTCATGAAGCTGGTGCAATGGCAAAAGACATTTTTGTAGCATCGAGTCATTGAAAATGAAAAACTAAATATGAAAGTCAATGAAGTTACAAGATACGGAGGTAATACAAACTTTATTTCAAATTTAAAAACGAACACACACAAAATGAATACACATTTACGCACGCACACTTTGTGTATGCTTCTGATGCTCCTGCTTTAAAAACAAGATGAAGTAAGATCAGCGTGTCCCACTTGTGGTGTGATTCTATGGCTGACCCTGGTGAAATGTATAACTAACCTGTGTAGATATGGGATTAGGCTCAAGGTTAGGTGGATGATGGTGTCTATTTTATTTCATGCTACTCTGGTAAATGTGCAGGAGGCATGTTAAACAGAATTACATAGAAATTCAGTTTATGCAATATTACAGCAGAATGCAAATATTTTTTTTGAATAGGGAAAGAAGCAGGGCACATGTGAAGCCTTTATTTTGTTGTTTTACACTCTTTCATCATTACACGCCCAACCTGACTCAATCTTAGTGTTTTGTGTTAATTGGGTGGTGGCTTGGGATGGTTTCAAATTCCAGGCCCTGACTCCACTTATTCACATCTTTAAACAGGCAACAGCTCACACTTCATCCTTACCTTAAATCTCACATAACATAAAACATCGCCTCATAGAATCAAATGTAACAGTTAGCAAGATAAATATATAAAAACTTTCAACTGAATTTTCATTTTTGCAGGGTCCTCCTGCAAACTAAAGCTCCTGCACACCCGACAGTGGTTTGGGATCTACTGTGTTCTCAGACTCTCACAGCAGTCAGCAGTGTCCTCTACCAGTCCTTGTTGGAGCCTATTACTATGGCAACACAGCAGGTCGGTATCAGGAGCTTACACACCCATGTGGACGACGTATATTCAGATTAAATATTTTTCTCAACAGCTATAGAGGGATCTTTGTTGTGCGCATGTGCGAGTGCCTGTGTGGCAACAACACAAACAATATGACCTGCTATCAATATGCGACGTACACTTTAATGAGAGTTTACGGGCGAAATCCACAAAGTAAAGACTTTAACGTCTAAAGACAGGAGGAGGGTTAGAGAGAAGCTTAAAATCTGTGATGAAGACAAAAATAAAGTTATTTAAAGCCCGTATGAGCTCTGGGATGACGGAAAACGTTTGTCCGATTCGCCGGTGTTTTCGCCACAACTCTGCTGGCCAGACATTTATTCCTATTTAACAGAAAGCCATGGACCCTTCACTCGTGGAGAATTAAAGGCTTTCATACATCTGGAGGTCACAGCGAGCAGAGTCACAGCGTGATTCACAAACAGATAAATCCTCACCGTGACTGCAAAGCCGGGTACATCCTCAGCTCGTTAGGAGTGATGTGGTGAGAGGAGTAACGAATAATAAAAATAAAAAGAGTATTTCACCCAAAGAAAACCCACGTCAGTGCTTCTATTTACAAGTTTTATTTTCTCTCCCTGCTCTCCACCCCTAAAATGGAAGGAGCAGGGAGGTAAATAACCAAGAATAATAATAATAACAACAAACAACTCCAGTCTTAAAATAAGACTGGGAAAAAATGTACTATATCCAAGAGTAACCAAAACCAAACACTCTGAATCTAAACTAAAACTAAGAAGGCCGGTTTACCAGGCACCTTTAAAGAAACCCAAATGCTTGTTTCCTGGGTGGAGCAAATCCACAAACCTGCAAAAGGCAAAAGCCATTAAATCTTTACAACCGTACAATAGTACCAAAAAGGTCCAGAGCACCAAGACAAGGAGAAGAGCGAGTGATTCCACCTCCGTGTGTCTCAGAACTTCTCTGGTTCCTGGGAAAAACCACAAACTCTATTAAGTCCATATATGTCAGGAGTCATTCAAAGACCAAACTCAAACCCAAAGGGATACCCCGAGGAGGAGAGATAGAGACACCATCTCCATGGTACCTCTTCTCAGTCCAGTGGGTGCTGCCTTAGGTGCTGCTGGTGTCTCTCAGCACCATCTGGTGGATGAATTACAGAAGTGTCTGTAACACAGGTAAGTCTTCATTAATCAGTGTTCTTATTTGTTTATTTATTTATTCATTATTATAATGATCGCGGGTTGAGATACCTGAATCAGAGCGCGGAAACAATATGACTCTGTGGATTTAAAAATACACATAGATGAATATTTTAAAAACATCTTCTCTTATTAACAAACGCTTAGTCACAAGGATTACCATGAACAAATGAGCTGCACAAACTGTCTGATGCTGCAGGAATCCAGGCATTCTTCAGTCATTTCGTATTTTGCGCTCCTTCACGGAGGAAATTCCAATAAAACTTTTTATCAAGCCTCCAACGGGCCGAACGATCAACCACACAGCAAGAATGATCCATCTGCTTTGCTAAATCCTCCTCCAAGCGTGCAAAACAATTGAATCATAGGCAAAATACGCCGTTTATGGCCACCCAGATCCCATGATGCAATGCAAAAAACATAAACATTCACGTCACAAAAGATCCTCCTATTGCTAATGTGACTGCTGACCTCCACACAGATGATGTTTCTACACTTGACATCGATTTTTGGACATACTTAGTCCTAACGTGTTCAAGAAAAGCAAACATATTTTTGTTCTCATCTCTTTTTGTTCTTTTCATTTTGAGTAACATATTTTGCTTTTGGTTTGTTCATCAGTGCCAGAGCAGATCGACCTCACTCCTGTGAGAATGGTGAAGTGTGGCGGGCACCGCTGAGTCCTGAGCTCGGGTCTCGATTGGGGAGTGCAGAACGAAGGCGAAGTGCCTCTGTTATTGATACTCAAAGGGCAAACCAAATCGGTCAACTCCATGCTTTCATTCAGTCTCAGAGATCAATCAGTCCCATCGTCATGGTACCGTTTGGACCACAGCCACAGAGAAACCCAGCTTCAGCCCATCTCACACACTGAGGATGGTCTTTCTCCGGGTGTTCTGCCAATGCTGCAAGTCTCTCCTGCTTCTTCACCCTCTGAGTTACGCCGTCTTAGCGATACCAGCCTTAGGTCACTAACAGAGGCCGCCAGTGGGAACTTAACCATCCCTGTGCCAAGTCCTCGCAGACACTCTGACCTTAGCAGTCAGAGTCAGGTCAGTTCTGTGGGTCAGCAGAAACAACCGTGTGTCCAGGGCCTGCCCTCATCCATCGTAGCCGTTCACACACCACAGCAGTATCGTCAGCCTAGTCAAAGCTACCCTGCTGCTCTATACGTTGGTCAGCCAAGTGCTTCAGCACCAACTCCAGCCAGCGTATGCTCGGTAAACATTCAGCAACAAAACCAGTTGCAGCGAGCGTTGCAGCGAGCGTTGCAGCGTCGGCAGTGTCACTTGTTGCACAAAGCTACCAAGCAGCAGGGCACCAGGAGCAGCAGGCAACCGTAGCGAGCTCTGTGGCTTTTCCTTTACCAGACCAGCAGATTTCCCATAATGCTGTAGCCTCAGTTCACCAACAGGCTCAGGCTGCAACAGGTTATCCTGCATCAGTTCAGCATCAGACTGTCACCATGCCAAAGCAGCAGCCAGCACTCAGCTGTCCTCCTGAATCAGTTCCTTCAGCCATAGCAGCGACAGTTCTGTGTCAGCCTGCACATGGTCCCAGCACTGGTCAGCAGGTCCAGGTTTCAACCCACCAGTCCAGTCAGCAGCCTGGTCACAGTTCCTCCAAACCAGCGATTTACAGTCAGCAGATATCCATTCAACAAAGCTGAATCAAGCATTCAACAGGCACTGAATTCTGGACAGGTTTATAATCAACATAACCAAGAATCTGTGCACACCATAGACTATAGAAGGATCTTTTGTGATGTCAATGTTTATGTTTTTCGCATTGCATCATGGGACCTGGGTGGCAACAAACAGCATATTTGCCTATAATTCAATTGTTTGGCATGCTTGGAGGAGGATTTAGCGAAGCAGATGGATCATTCTTGCTGTGTGGTTGATCGTTTGGCCTGTGGGAGGCTTGATAAAAGGTTTTATTAGGATTTCCTCCGTAAAGGAGCGCGAAATACGAAATAGATGATTGCAGGTGACCCGACTGTCTGAAGAAAGCCGGGATTCCTGCAGCAACGGAGCTTGTGTGGCTCATTTGTTCATGGTAAGTGCTTGTAAGTATTTGTTAATAAGAGAAGATGCTTTATAGTTTTATATCCACTGAGTCATTTAGTTTTCGCGTTCTGCTTCAGGCGTCTCAGCCCGCGATCGTTATAATAATAAGTAAATGAATAAGTAAAAACTAACAACACTGATTAATGAAGACTTACCCAGCTTTGCAGTCGCCGTGAGGATTTATCCACCCACAGGTGATGTGAATCACGCTGACTCCGCTAGCCGGCCGATGCCAACGCAGAATAGTTCAGCCAAACTTTCCTTGAAACGCAATAATCGTAGACCTCCAGACGTTTGAAAGCCTTTAATTTTCATGAGTGAAGGGTCCAGGGCTTTCTGTTGAATAGGAATAAACGTCTCCCCAGCAGAGTTGTGGAGAAAACACCGGCGAATCGGACCAACGTTTTCTGTCATCCCAGAGCTCAAACAGGCTTTAAATAATTGTATTTTTGTCTTCATTACAGATTTTAAGCTTCTCTCTAACCCTCCTCCTGTCTTTAGACGTTAAAGTGTTTATATTTTGGGGAATTTCGCCCGTAAACTCACGTGAAAGTGTACGTCGCGTATTGATAGCAGGCCATATTGCTTCAGAGCGTCAGAGTTACTTTGCACCAGGTGTTTCTGATGCTGACTCTCAGAGCTATGCACCAGGTCTAAGCCCTCAACGCAATGTTTCAGTGCTTCACTTGGTTATGGAGGAGCTAACCAAGTTGTAACTCCTCAGAACCTTCCAGTTTCTTCTCAGCAAAGCCACGCTGCTCATGTCAGCCAACAGGTGAGTTTCAACACGGCTCCTAATTTTAAAAACGTTACAGTTTCTCGTTTACATTTTAGTCAGGTCTTTGCACCACCGCTTTCTTAGGTCAGAATGTGTGTGGTGTGGGTGGGAAATAATTAATAGGATTGTAGGTTTGATATTTCTCATTTTGTGGTGCTTGTTTTCATAAAGCTAAAATTTAAACAGCTGTTACTGTGTTCAGTTATTGAATTTAATTTAAGTTTAGTCAAACACCAAAGAAGTGTCTGCTCACCTTCAAAGTACCATATCTTAGGCATAAAGAAAGATGCAAGCACTTAAAATCTGAATCCGCTGCAAAAATGCTGCAGAAATGAAGGATGAAAGTATTTTCCGTTCCTTGTCTTTTTCTACTGGTCAGAGCATTTCACAAATCGGACAAGATGGACAGATCATGGTCATGGAGAACGTGTGCCGGTCTGCTTTTAGTGCATCAACCCAGACACTTCCTCCTCAGTCTGTGATTCAGACTACTGCCCACCAAGAACTCCAGCCTCTGCAGGTTTCAGCCTCACTACCGTCGCCACAGCCATCCCTGGTCATTTTTAGTTTTCATGTCTGATATTTTGTGGATTTCAGCAGGTTGTTTTATTTTTTTAAACTTGAAATACATTTGCAGATCAAAACAGTTACAACTTACCTGCCTTTATTAGGACCGTTTCAATCATGTGATTTTCCTGCACCCTCCTCTCTTTCTCACATCTACCTTTCTCCTGGATACACCATCTCTGTAACACCCTCTGTCTCTCCTGTCTCCTCTGCACATTAGTTTCACCCATCCCAGTGTCCCTCATTCCTTCCCCTTCATCCATAGGCATTGTGGGACCCACATCCCAACAACACATTGCTACTAGATCTGAAGCCTCTCATTCACAATCTTCAGGAAGGAGAAGGAAGAAAGGAGGTATGTGAGCACATTAGGAGAAAAAAGCATTCCATCTGCTCAAGTCAGTTTTATACACATAATATCTCACATTCACTTCTAATGACCAGAAACATCTCAGGTGAAGAAAATAATTTAATGGTCAAATGTGTTTGTCAGTTATATCTTGTGCAAAGTCATGGAATCTGTGTCAATCAGATAAAAGAAACAACCTTTGTCCTGAATTAAAACTTCTCAAGTTTGATCAGAACACAAAAACTCAAAATTCATCCTAAAAATGTCAGTCTAGCGCCATCTTCAGGTCAAAACTATGCAACAGCAACTTGAATCTGTCTTGTCCAATGGCTGAAACTGTTCAGTGCAACATAGCCGTGCACTACCACGTAGCAGCTCTGCAGATGTAGGTTATAAAAGCATTGGGGTCTGTCTAAATGTTCTTCCAGGCATTCAAATGAGCAGAGGTTAGCTGCAAGTCATCTTCAAGGTGAGATGAGATCTGTCCTTCACTGTAACCGATTTCAAATGGTGCTAGAAACAGAAGTGGACTCTGAACACCAAAAGAAATCGGTCAACCTTGGAGAGGACAAAGGGCCTGAAACATCAGGACGCTGCTGTAGACCTATGGCTGAGAGACTTGACTCCATGCCTTTTTCACTTCACCAGTTGCTTCTCTGACAGGCGCTTCCTTAGCTGTTGCTGGTGCAGCGAAACGCTCTTCCCACCCAAAGAACACTGATTTCAAATGGTGCTAGACAGATGACATTACTCTAAGCCACCATCAGAAACCAGCTTCCAAAGGGGGTAGTTTTGATGAAAGGAGTCTTCTGGTTGGAAGACCAGAAGAATCTGAAAAACATGGAAAGATTAACTCATTTTATGTGAGGAAAACTTTAAACAGCAGTTGTTTAAACTTTGAGAAGTCAGTATTTTGTCATGTCAAATAGTTGAATAGTAAACCTAAAAAGTCCTTATGCATCCCAGTTCTGTCTTTAATTTTTGTTTATTTTCTATATTTTTCATTTAAAAAAATAACATAACTTACAAATACTTAAAAGGAATACAGTTCTTGTATATAGGTACATGCTTTAGTAAATCAATCCAATCCAGATTTATTTATATAGCACATTCATCCACAGCATGACAGCTGACCAAAGTGCTGAACATAAAATAAAACAGCGATAAAACAAGTAGGTCAGATTAAGACAACAAGAGAATACAAGTTAATAGATAGCATAATAATGTAAGTAAAAACAAATAAATACTAAAAACAACATAAAAGATACAACATAAGAGATACATAGCTGAATATGTGGGCAGTCCTGTTGTAAATAATGGAGCCAGTGGTGGCGGAGCTATAGGGGATGCTGAGGAAATAAATCATTGTGTTCATTTGAATGCTTATAATGGACCAGTAATCCTTTTGGTACATTCGACCCACCAAGAATTTGTTTTCACCAGTCACTCCTGCACAGAGCAATAACATAATACTTAAGCTGATCATTTTGGCACAAGTTATAAAATGATTTTGACTGGAATCAAGGTGGGTTATGCAACTAGAGGGTTTGTAATGTAACAAACTAGGGTTCCAGGGTAAACAATTAAAAACAATCTGAATAATTAAATGGGCCAGTGTAAAAAAGCATCAATGAATAAAACTCTTGGAGTTCCATGCAAAAGTATTCACCTATTGCAAGTACAGCTGTAAGTCTTTTGGGGTTTGTTTATCAGCTTTGCACAATTAGAGATAAAACGTTTTGCCCATTCTTCACTGCAAAAGAGCTCTAGCTCACCCAGATTGGATTAAGAGCATCTGTGAATGGAAATTCTCAAGTTTTGCCACAGATGCTCAATGGGATTTAGGTCTGGACTCTGACTGATCCGTTCTAACACATGAATATTCTTTGATCTAAACCATTCTGTTGTAGCTCTGTAGTATGTTTAGGGTCATTATCTTGCTGGAAGGTGAATCTCCTCCCAGTCTCAAGTTCTTTGCAGCCTCCACCAGGTTTTCTTCCAGGATTTAGCTCCATCCATCTTCCCATCAACTCTGACCAGCTTCCCTGTCCCTGATAAAGGAAGGCATCCCCACAGCATGATGCTGCATCCACCATGTTTCTGTAACAAACCACTGAGGCCTTCTCCTTCATCTTTGTGATGTTTAATGGTGGTTGGCAAGCAATGTCTTGGTGCATTACTGCCACCAACTGGAGTGGAGATACTAAAGTCTATGTCCACTAAATAAATAAATAAATAAATAAATAAATAAATAAATAAATAAATAAATAAATAAATAAATAAAGTAACAACAATAATAACAATAACAGGTAAACAGATAATACAGAATCAGCATCTGTATCCTGACAATCAGTCTCAGAACTTTAAGGTGCATCAGCAATAGAGAATAACAGTCCCAACTAGGTACTGAGTTCAAACAGACATTAACATCCTGCTGTAGTTTGATTATTGCTTTCACTTCTCCTTCACCCAATGGCACCACGGTATCAACAAGACCGCTCTTCAGTGCCTGTTGTGCATACTTAGTATTACCCAATATCCCCACATGTGTAGGTGTTCCTACAAAAGTAAACACTGAGGCCTTCACAGAACAGTGAGGCACAATTACTCACAGGTCAACCCTTCTGTTGGTTTAGGTGACTTCTGAAGGCAATCAGTCACAGAACATCTCAATAAAAACATCTAAGTTGGAGGTTGTAAGGTGTCAAAATGTGTAAACATTCAAGGAATATGAGTCATTTTGCTGAGTTATGGCCACTTGTGTGGTCCATCGGATATTTTACTAACGAACAGAAACCAACAGACATACCTTAAAAAAAAACAACATCCCAGTTCATCTTTCTAACCACAGCTAAACTGAACTAATAAGCCCTCGCTCCTCTTGGATTAGGTTCAAATCAAATCTGACACATTATACAACTTTTACTTTTGATACGTTTAACTTGTAGAAAGTTGGGAACTGACTATAATGCATATGTTTCAGAACGGAAGAAGCCTTGAAGGTATTTGTTTCCCAGTTTGTTTACAGATGTGAATTATGCATTAACAGACACCCACGGTGTATGACTCAAACACACATGGTGTTTCATCACAGCAAACCTCTACACTGGTCTCCTCTTTCATGTGGGATAAGGTCTGGAGGGTATCTCTACGGAAAGCATCGGAGTCCTGCTTTATTTTTGGAGACTAAAAGTAGACCAGTTATGTTCTAAACCATGACTCAAGTGTTTCTGCTATGCTAATGTGTGTTTCTGAATTAATGAAAGGCACAGTGAGTTAGAAACTAAGTCCTCTGTTTGCTCAGGATGAAACTGGAAGGGAGCTTCAACAATGTGATGCATTCTGGGAAAGCTTAGACTAAGGTTTGTATTAGTTCAAAGAGCTGAAGGATGAGAATGAAAACGAGATGAAAATAAAAAAAAACACAGTGAAAAATGCCCGAGTACTTCTCAGCCTTTCTCTTTTGCCTTCAACACACCCACAGGACTGATCTGATACCTAATCCGAGCTACGTGAATGTGTGAAGAACCAAACAACAACACGACAGAATAAACGCTGCATGTCTTTAAACGTACCGGCTCACCTGCAGCTCTACGCAGACACACAGGACCAGGGTCAGTCTCTCTGCTGCTGAGAGGTGGGATAATAAACCGTGTTGTTCTCCAGTCACTACAAGGCAAAAGGAAGGAAGTCAGTTGCTGGCAAAGACAGCCCTGACACAGAGTAACAGCTACAATAAGCTGAGAGGGTGGGGCATGAGCAGGTAGTGGCCAGTTCACTGACTGGTTGCCAAGTGCCTCTACAAAGTACAAAACTAACCAACCATTTCCAATTTCCTGGTTTATTCTCCTCTCTCTTCTGATAACAGAGAGGCGAACGAAGCACCGACAACTTACTGTTTCCCTTCCAAACCTTCAGAACCCACACACAGTCTGCCACAATCCCTTCATGTTTTCACTATCAGCTCTCAAACACACCACAAAACCCGTCTCAATCCAAGCCTCGAAACACCTCACATCTTCCCTTTGACTTTTCACAATAAGAGGAAGGACAGACAGCACTGAAATGGGCCAGGCCAGGTCTGTTTTTAAAGACGCGGGTCTGTTGGTGCGGTAGCTACAGTGACAGGTCTGATCACACAGTCTCTAGGTGTCTGATTCCTCTGCCTGCCTGGCTCAACTCTTCCCTCGTCAGTGTTCCTTTTCAGGTTGTTTGTTGCTTGTGTGCCACTCGACCTGTTGTGTAACGCTTATAAAAGATTTAAAGGGACAGGAGGCCTTGAGAGACTGATAACCGACGGATTCACGGAGGAAAATCTATGAGGATAAACACAAACCTGTTTACAGAGAAATCAAATATAGCAGTAAAGTGCAGCGATGCATGCTTGACAAGCAAATCAACAGCTTGCAGTTGCATTATAATTGAAGATATATTTTTTGCCTAATATGAGACACAAATGGTAAAGTAATAAAAACCAATAGCTAGATTTAGTCACATTAAGCACCTCATTGATTAAGCATTAGCTATGGCTACAGCTCAGTCAATATTTAAATGTATAAACGTTTCCACTTATTGTAAAGAAAATCCAATGATCCTTTTAGGCCAAGTTGATACTAAAAAGAAATAAATTCTGAGCTTTTCCTTTAATCGCTGCAATAATGAATTGTCGGACTAAAATAGAACAATGTTGTCTCAAACTGTGTCACATCTCGACGATAAACCGCGTGGGTGTCGACTGTAGTGCTAAGTGATCCTAAAAGATGAACCGTCCTTAAAGAGGTGAGCGGACTGGCAGAGCTCTGTCTTCAGATTATCTTCAAAAGGACAAATCAAAGGCCCGAGAAGGCACAGAGTTCATTTTAAAATCAGCTTATTTGAAAGCGAGACAGAGATACACTAACGCCGAGGCAGAAACTGCAATGCAGACCACGGGCAGCCACACGCGCTCTTGCATCATCTCAGAAATGTGGCGTCTAAAGCAGGAAAACCAGAAGAGCTTTAAAACGTCCCTCATCCAGGAAGTTGTGTTATTTTATGAGGTTTCTGACTTCAAAGCGGTGAGAATTATTCTACACGCCCTTTAATTTCCTAGAAGGAAACAGATACGTCACTCTAAATCTTAGAATGGTTCCTGGAAGTCTGACTCAGTCAAAATAAACTGGAGCATAATGATATTAGTTTACCTGCAGGTCATTAGCTCTGACTGTTAGCTTCCACTTCTTTACAGAACCTTCAAACCAAACCCTCTGCAGAACAAAGCTCTGCATTGTATGAAGAAAGGAACTGACTAGATGTCACATTTCAGTTTGAATGCAAAAGACCACTTGTATTAGTTGTGTTAACTCTGAACAATAAACAAGTCGAGCTATGTAAGCATGCAGCACAAAAAAGTGCAGAGCCTTAGTAGAACAGAGCGTTTCCCAGCCATTCAGAGGTCAACCGTCAGCTGCCTGCCAGCTTAAGCCAATAAAACAATGCTGTGCAGCTTTTGGAGCCAGGGAAGCTCCTCCCATCCAATGAGAATCCAGCTTTGGGATGAAGGCCCGTGATGCAGCAGCTTTAGGAAGTCCAGTCCAGCACATGTGAACTGGAGAGAAGCCAAAGCAGAGTCACTAAAAAGACCAAGGTAAACAACTTCCCTCTCTTCCTTCTGTAGCTGCTTCTCTCTGCTCTTCCTCCCCTCCTCTCTGCCTTTTCTGATCCAGAGCCACGACATTTAGTCCCCTCTGCTCTTCCTCCTTTTGTCTAGGAGACAGACTGATAGACAGATAAACAGAGCGAGAGCAGAGAAGGGGAAACGTACGGGCTGTGGTTGCAGAGAAGTCCAGCCCAGAAGCAACTGCGTCACCATCGTCTCTGTCTCTCCTGACTACGCAGAAACAAATGTGTCTCGGGAAGGGTTTTACCAAATCCCACTGGCTCTGGAGGGTGAAAACAAATCACATGACTAAAGTACCATCAGGTACAAACTGTTATCTGATCCCTGAAAGTCTCTGCCTTCGTGTCTGTCTGCGGATGCTCTAACTTCAGTAAGAGTTAGCCAACAGATACAGAGACGTGGCGTCGTGAACAGCTGCATTTATTATGTAATTTCGTTTGATTTGCTGTTCGCTCTACCTGTCTGCATCTGGACTCACGTCCGTATCACTGTTTCATAAGAGGGTGGGACGCCGCGTGCTGATTCTATTCACCTATTTACAACATCATCATCCGTATTCCTCCAGATGATGGTGGCAACAACAACAAAAGCGGAGTACCTCTCAGCAAACCCTTCCTGCCAGAGCTTGGCCGTGATATATCAGAATCCCTCCAGAATATTCTTTTGTTAACCCCTTTGTCGCACCTCTGCCCACCCAGCGCCGCCCCACCAAGCCATCAAAACAAGACCTGGTAAAACTGTGTCACATCCTCAGCATCCATGTTGAAACTCTGACACCAGCACACAGAAACTACGCAACACTCACACACTTAGAGCAACGACAGGCAGAGCACATCAAAACTACCAAGGAGGAAGAGGAGGAGGAAGGCGAGGCTGTCCGAACCCCCCGTGCCCACTCCGGGTAGAGAATCGACTGACGATGACTCTGGGCTTCTGTTATCACAAGCTTCTGTTTCTCCCGACATGAAAAAGTGACGTAGCAACTAATCCGAAATCACTCTCTCACACTCACTCTCTGACTTGCTCGCCCTCCCTCTCTGTATCTCCCCTTCGCTTCCTTTCGGCTCGCCACTGGAACACACACACTCTTTATTTTCATCTTGTTGCAACAGCAAAAACTGCTATTAGACTCCCACTGCCAGCACACACACACACACACAGTCTGTACTAATGTGTGTGCGCGTTCACAGCTGTGCACACACGTGTACAATCACAATGTTCCTCTTCCTGAGTGTGACGCAGCACTTAATTCTCTGTGCTTTTTATGCCACTGTGGCGACACAAATGCAGCGTTTTGATCGAGCTGAGCCACAAACACACTTGCTAGCTGCCACAGAAGGACAGTGAGCATGAGCAAACTGCAGTTAAAGGGACCCTACCACCATGGCTCCCTGTCCCCCCACTCTGTGACGTGGCTGTGTCCTCATTTCCCCCCTACGTCCCCTCAGAATTGGGTCTCTCCCTCTCTGCTGCCCTCCTCCCTGGCGCTCGGCTCCCGGCCACAGACACTCTCCGGCTCTTCTGTCTGTGAGGCTGAGCCGACTGAGCCTCCTTGATCACCTGACAACACATTGGTTTTAAAGGCACACCATCACCAGAGAGCGTATTAGTTACATAAGCACTCAGAGGTGCTTTTTAACACAAGCGATTGTGAACCCGGTTGCTCTCCTG
Source organism: Aphyosemion australe (assembly GCA_006937985.1). NCBI lineage: Eukaryota > Metazoa > Chordata > Actinopteri > Cyprinodontiformes > Nothobranchiidae > Aphyosemion > Aphyosemion australe. Next base: position 13,600 of record SSNS01000320.1, on the reverse strand, counting down.
TGCCACTCTCGCACTGGTGGCATATGCACGGCTGCACCCAGCGATAAAACGTTTAACATATAGTGTGAAGTGAGAAAAATATGTACAACATGAGGCGGAAGACTTTCACAGCCGAGCTCCAGGAATCAGCCTACCGCATGAACTTCCTCTGTTGTATAGAAGAAGCCTGAGGGCTGTCTCGTATCGCTGTCAGGAAGTATTTGATGATTTCAGATCATTATTAGAAAAACGTAACAAGAGCCGATAGAAAATATAGTTCTCAAATGTTTAGGGGGGAAAAAATAAGTTGTTTTTAATTATTTCTATTCCATCAATAAATTAAATCATCATTTCAAAGCTGTTTTGTGGATTTTTTCCAGGTTATCTTTGATGTTGAAATGTTTACTGATCTGAAAAAAAAAACCTCTCTAAGATCAGGCCAATCAGAGGTACACCTGGTAAACAAATGAATAGAAAAAGCATCAGATGTAAAACAGGAAGGAAGAGGATTGTGTTATAAATAGAAAGGTTTTTGTTTAGTCAAACATTGACAGAGTTTATTGGGTTCTGGTTTGCATGAATGCTCACATACCTCTATTGGATTACTTGTTTGTTTTTTGCTCCTAATGTAAATGGGTCAGTAGTTCTGCAGAAAAAAGAAGCAGAGAGTTAGAACACAATTACAAATATGCAAACAGTTAAAGGAACAAGACCAGAAAAAACCAGCAGAGAAAATAAATGAGAAGTCTTTTATGAGCTGGCCGCGTCTCAATAAGGCGGGGCTTATTGGATCTGGCTGCATTTCTGATGCATAGAGTCTTCTTTATGCTGAGCTGAAACAAAAGCTCCGTCCCAGCACTAAAAGGGTTAACAGCATGATTGTGCATCTGTTGCACAATGATTGCATCTAATAATAGCTCATCAATAAGACGAGGAAACATTAAGGAATTCTTCAGTTTCACTCTGATTGGTTGTATTTCTGTGTTTTGGAAATATTTTTTTCACTTGTAGCTCCCTGAGAGCAAAAAGCTTCAGCTTAAGCAGGACTGAGAGAACAGAGCAACAGCTTTATGCCCTTGGGCTGTACGGGATCAGAGTGATCAAAGCATGTTTGGCCAGTGCAGACTCGGAGTATTGATCTGTGGATGGTCTACCTGCTCCGCCAGCATAAAGATGTTCTCAGCCTAAACATGCAAGACAAATAAAACAGCTGGAACCTGTGCTCTGGATTTCTGTACGATCTGCTGGGATGACAGAAACTGTATCATTTAAAGACGTTTATATAAATGTGTAAAAAGTAGGATAGTTCAGCTATTTTGAAGTGTTTTCAGTGAAAAGGGGTGTGATCTTTCCTATTGCAAATAGCTCTATGAACAGCCTCTGTTTGGAGAAATAGATTAGCTCTGATGCAACTGATGAGCTAACTGCTAGTCTAAGTGCAGAGTTCAAAATGTTGATATATCTTACTACATATGTTTAAATATTTTTTTGAAGCATGCACTGAACTTAACTGAAAAATTATATTACTAAAGGTTTTGAGTTTTTTTATTACCATAATATTAATATTATTTCTTAGAAATGCTATTATCTTGCATTTTATTTATAACATATTTATTCCATCTGAATAAAAATGTCATAAAACTATTTACTTTCATTCTCTGGCTGGAACTTTATATTAGTTCTGTTGGAATAACTATTTATAAGGAATAATTTGGCAATGTAAAGACCATAAAATATCATTTATGTCAACTTCTAGAACATAAAGATGCTGGGACGTGGATGGATGGATGGATGGATGGATGGATGGATGGATGGATGGATGGATGGATGGATGGATGGATGGATGGATGGATGGATGGATGGATGGATGGATGGATGGATGGATGGATGGATGGATGGGCGGGCGGGCAGATGGATGGATGGATGGATAGAAGGATAAATAGATGGATGGATGGGCGAGTGGATGGATGGAAGGGTGGGTGGATGGATGAATGGATGAATAATGGATAAATAGAAGGATGGATGGATGGATGATAAATGGATGGATGGAAGGGTGGGTGGGTGGATGGATGGATGGATGGAAGGGTGGATGGATGGATGGATGGATGGATGGATGGATGGATGGATGGATGGATGGATGGATGGATGGATGGAAGGGTGGATGGATGGATGGATGGATGGATGGATGGATGGATGGATGGATGGATGGATGGATGGATGGGTGGGTGGGTGGATGGACTTTTTAACTGTTCCAACTGTGACTAGCTGTTAGCTCATTCATCTGATATGAAATAAAACAGAAATAATAAATAAACAAACAAAAAAAAGAACTAATCTCTGTTTCTCCAAACTGAGGCCATTCACAGAGGCATTTCTTACAGGTTAAATTTTATAAGTAAAAGGAACAAACCTAATGATTTAGTAAATTTTGTGTCACTGATGACTAACCCATGCTTACGTGCTTTACTGACACATTCATGTGTTGTTTTTCCTGTCAGCTATTTTTACTCCATCCAGAGGGCAGTGTGTTAATTTTAGCCATGTCATCCATCAGCCCTCGCCTGTTCCACTTCTAAACTTTAATCCCTCCACTGGAAAGATGCCAGTCAGCTATAAATAGAACAACAAGCACAAAAACCTATTTTTATTGTTGATCTTATGGAAAAAGGAATCCCTCACTTTTATTTGTCTTTCTTATAATTCACAAGAATCATATTTTATATAGACTATCACCTGGTTTGTAGTCAGGAGTCCAGCATCATGTGATGGAAGACAAGAATCTCAGCAGGTTCTGAAAACATTGAAGCATTAAGGAGATACACAGAGAAAAATGATGTGAGACTTTATAAAAGCTACAGGTTACATAAAACCACATCCTGTTTTGTTTTGTTAAATAGCCACCATGATTCAGCAGTTTAGGGAAATAACTGAATAAAGAAATCTATTTTGATAATTATCCAATTAACTTTTCAGAATAAAAGTTTTTAGATAATAAAATTGAATTCTGGATAATAAAAACATGATTTTGGAGGGAAAAAACTCTAAAAATAAATAGATTTTCAGATTGCCTTATTTTTTTCAGACTGATGCACTAATTGTTCTAAAATCAGATAAATTTGGGATCAAATGTTCTCATCAGCCTCGCCACCACCGGTTACTCTGCAGGTTACGCTGCACCTGATTTCTGGCTGAATCAGTTTCGTACTGCGTCTAAAGGCTGCTCAAGTACGCCATCTAGTGTTCAAATACGGAACTGTTTTTTTTGACTGTTTACATCAGGAAAAAAGTGCGTATGACACAGAAACCTCTGGATGGGATACAGCTGAGTCAAGGTGATGGCGCAACAGCAACTCAAAAAATAACAGAAAAGGGCTTTTAACAAACAATAATAATGAAAATGATCTAAATAAATGGGGAATTTAAAATAAATGGGCTACATTTATGTGCAAAACATGTACACGTTTAAAATGATGATATTTTTGTTAGCTTAAAATGTGCACAATAGTAAACGCAGTTGTTTACAAATTAATGAAACTGCATTTAAATTATGATTTTTTTTACTTTACTTTAAACTCAGCGTTATGGAGAATTTATATTAAAATTAAAGCAGAAAATGAGCTGATTACAGAGATTTGTCAGACCCGCATGCTGGGATGATCACTGGACTTAAATTGAAGTGCGCAACATCCTCCCTCAGCAGGAGGCATCCAGCACACCTCTCCATCCCGGCCAGCTCCTCTGACTGGCTCCCTAAAATAAACAAATATTAATAATAATAAATACATAATAAAAAAACGAAAAAACACACTTAGGCTACATGTTATTAGAAAAGAAACGTGTGTGCGCAAATTCTTTTGTCAAAACAGTTATAAAAAGTGCGCATTTTAACGAAATCACAGCAGCCAGATTTTTACAGATTTCAAATAAAAGATGTTTGAAATGGTTTGTCACTAACTATGGCGGTATTTAGCAAACATATAGCACTTTAAAATATATTATTAAATATTACATATACATAATTCTGGGAAAATAAAATAAAAACAAAGTAGAGCATGTTACCAAACATGACAGCGGCACCGCCCACCGGAGACGCACTTTAACCTATTTAAACGCACAGAAACAAGACTGATGACGGGAGCAGCAGCACTTTCTCCTGGCGGGTGAATGTCTCAGCCACGGCGGCCTGCCGCCGCTCCGCTCCGCTCCCGTTCGCAACCTCCTGGTTGTTGTCGAGTCCAGTGTGCCCCCCCAAGCGACATTTTCACAGCAACACATACAGGCCCCGCCCAAACCCACACACCCCCGTTTCCTGATAGGATGACGAAGCAAAATGCGTCGAAGGGATCACGTGCGCATGACGCATGTTTACAAACCATAGACATGAATACGTAGACGCCCCATTGGGCGCTGGAGAGGGTAACAGCGCCGCCGCCATATTGGATGGGTCTCCTCACGCTCCAAAGTCAATGCAGAGTGATGAACTATGCCTGTTTTTGTGCAGCCTACGGTTGCAACATCCGGCGAACTATTGAAAACGGATCACGTTGGATTATTATTGACTTTTCTAGCCTACCTGATGATGGAATTTTATATTTTCATTTATTTTGTTTAATTATATTTACATTTTAGTTATCATGCCATGTGTCTGATTTTGTGAAAAAAAAATTAATAAAATGTGTTTTTAGCTGGGTAAGCACCTTCCTCAGTAGAAATAAATGCACTGGGGGCGAATGGAGACCCAACTAAGATGGCGGCCGGCCACTACGGCAGCGCCTGTCCACGAGGCGTCTACGTACAAACAGCCAGGCGAAGGGCGGAAGTGGGGGTTAGAGCAAGAGGAGTCACATCGAGAAGTTTCCGGTTTTGGTTTTCCTTTCAAACTATTCTGCACAAGAGTAGAAAGGCAATAAGGAACTTATTTTATTAAATTATGATAGAATCACTTTTTAATTCCTTCAAAATAAAACGTTATGGCACTTTGGCAGTAGCAACAGCAGGGCTGCCAACTTTTTAAAAAAGTCTTGGAATGAGATTTTCTTTATCTTAATATCAAAGAAATTAATAAAATGTGGGGACAAAAACTATTTTCATGTACTTACATTTTACATTTTTTTCACTGCAGAACAGTTATGTCACATTATGTCTTTTAAACTAATCAGCTTATAACATTCAGGTGCCCAATTCTTACAGATAATACGTATATTTAGCTAATATTATGTTCAAATACTGTCTGTATTTATGTTGGAGAGCGCTAACAAACCTATTGGAATGTTACTAAAGCTTTATTGTGAATAAGAGTGTTTTGGAAATGTTTTTCTTCTGCCTTCATTTGTTAGTAGTTATTCAATTTTACTTATCTTCAATTTGCCCCTTAAACCATATAATTATAATATATTGCATTTCATTTATTTTTTATTTTTCTGATTAAACAAGTTTATCAAATTAAATCAGCTGTTGTGATCAAACATTTACTCAGTTTTCAGTAGCTTCTTTTATCAAATTGTTCTTTATTTGTATTTGGTTTTTATTTTTTTATTTGAGTAGTTTATTTATCATTGTGAAATCCAAATACATTAATGCATTTCCTGCTTTAAAAAAAACAACATGTTTTTAGTTACAACATTTGATGCATGTATGCCCTAATGCAGGGGTCCTCAAAATTTTTTCATTGAGGACCCCCTTGCCCATGTCCAAGACAAGCCAGCACCCCCAACCCCAACTCCTACATGCATAAACACATTAAAGGTGATCATTTACAAACTTTATATAGACATACAGAGTTATAACTTTTATATGGAGGTCTATATTATATATTAGATTATACTGTAGGGTGTGTTATTGGGATTTTATAAATGTAATTTTTACAAATAAAATCTTGCTAACCTCAGCAAACACACAATTGTGGGGGCCCCCTTGGGGGTCCTGTCCCCTAATTTGGGAACCCCTGCCCTAAAGCATAAAGAAAGCCAGAGTAAAGAAGCAAAGGAGCCGCTGCGCACCCCGCCCTTGCCCCCACCGCACACCTCTCCCTAGGCGCAGGCAGCAGCGAGCAGGTGCACAGAGGATTCGAACAGCTGTTAAAAATTGATTTTATAATTTAGAAAATGCATCGGTGCTAATTACGAGTGGCTATCTTATATATTGTCATGGCGATTTTGTGTTTGTTGCTTTATTTCTGCAAGCTGGTTAGATGCTTCTTTTCCAGCCACTTCAGCAGACCCGCCCTCCTCCCTCAGTCAAACAAACGCACCTGGCTGCTCCCCAACCTGCAAATGAGGGATAGAGAACCGATCAGTGCCTATGTTTTCCAAAAGACACACATACAGCATGACATGGGGGCACTGCGGTCTTGGAAAAAAGATTTTTTTTTGTTTTTTTTACTACTACCCATTTTTCCGCCCCCCCCCCCCCGTGATCCTGCCCTGGGCAACCGCCAGTTGTCACACAAAAGATTTGGACCAGAACGAACGTCACGACGCCTGCTACTGAACCAAACAACCGTACAATTTCTACTCAAATGGAAAGTCCAGCAGCGGGTAAAAACGTGCAAATTCTCATCAAGTTATTTAGTCGTGACAGCAAGACACTCTCTTCCACACAACAACAGGTGGACTTTTTACAGCTTGATGTGACGGACAATCAACAAGTGGACGAACATCAGAGAGCTGGAGAGGAGGTGCTCTCTTCACAGCTGCAGCAAGCAGACTTTATACAGGAAGAGACACATTTAGACAAAGATTGTGAAGCGATTGAGAGTGAATTTCAGGAAAGTTGGAGCGATGATGAAGCAAATAATTCTGTCACCAATTTTGTTCAAACCTCAGGGACGGCAGCAAATGTGGGGGAAAGCCAAACCATGAAAGCAGAAAGCGTTTGGTCTGTGGACAGTGAGCCAGCGGAAGAACCAACTGTCAAATTAACAAAAGGGGTCGTTATTAGTAACGGGTCAAGGGTTTACACCGTGGAAGACGTGCTTGGTTCTGGGGCATTCGGAGAAGTTGTTAAATGTACTAAAATGGGAACTAATGAGATCGTTGCCATAAAACTCATGCCAAAACATGACCAGGCTGCAGCCGAAGACATAGAAAAAGCTTTAAAAGATTTTTAATACGCTTGACGCCGAAAAGCACAATTTGATTAGGTTTTATGAAAGTTTTACTTTCAAAAAGCTTTTGCTTTGTTTTTGAAATATTAGACATGAGTTTATATGATCTGCTTGACAAACAAGAGTGGTACCCTTCCAGTGTGGCTGAGATCCGAGCCGTCACACAACAGATGTTTGTGGCTCTCAGCTCCCTAAAAAGCATCAACATGTCCCATATTAATATAAAATCAGACAATTTCATGCTTGTTGATCACAGTTCACAGCCGTTCAGGGCTAAATTGATCGATTTCGGAGTTAGTCCAGTATAATTCATTTCAACCGGTTGGCTACAGGGCCCCAGAGGTCTACTTGGGTGTTCAAAAGTACGAAAACGTGGACATGTTTGGCCTTGGATGCACGCTGGCGTTTTTATTTCTAGGCGGACATTTATTTCCCATTTTAAGCGAATATGAAAACATGAGGGTCATGTTGAAGGTTCTTGGTCAGCCAGAGAAAAGTTTATTAGATGTGGGGAAAAATACTGAATGCTTTTTCTCCCTGGAGAACAGCGGGTCTGCTCCGTTCTGGAGTTTCAAATCTCCAGAAGAGTTTGAATGGACAACAGGCAAGACCAGTGAAAAAAGAAGTGAGGTTATTGACACTATCAGTTCTCTAGATGACCTATTGGACATGTCATCAAAAGTTAATGACCCCAATGAAGTCAAAGACCTAAAAGCATTCGTGGACCTTCTAAAGAGGATGCTTAGTTGGGACCCAGCTGATAGAATCCAGCCGGAAGATGCTCTAAAACATACTTTTATCACCAGGGAGCATCTTCCCAAAGACGACAACAGCTCATATGTGACAGAAGTGCATAAAATAATGGCTGGATTCCAGAACCCAGACAGTTTAACAGCTGAGGACACCGATGATTCTGTCTCCATTGTTGAAAGAACAACTACAGAAGAAAGCAAAGGTGTTAAACAGTCAGGCTTTTACCACATAAAAGGTATTGGATCCTGGGATCTGTACAGGAGAAGAAGGAGAAGAGGAATAATAAGAAAAAGAAGATAAAACAATTTTTTATCAAGCGCTTCTCCAGATAAAACTCACAAGGTGCTTATATATAACAGTAACTTGTTTGAGCGACTGGGACAGAAACACCTCGCCTGCTGCTCTCATAAAATCAGCTGCTGATATAAATTGTGATGATTCTAACTTCCATCCATGTGAAGAATCTGATCAACAAAGCGAGTCCCAGCAGGAAAAGTCGGTGCTGTCACAGAGGGAGCCAGCACATCCGTAGACCCTAATACTAAGACTATCATCAAAATCTAAATATAAGATGAAGATGAATTAGCAGATTAGCTGTTTCATCACAGGAGGCTCACTAGTTCAAGTGATTTAGCATTGTCCAGGTGAACTAGCATTGGAATATTTACAATCTAGGTTGCAGATTCATATTATGGTTTTCTCCGGTTTGCCTTAAAAAATGTATCTTTATCCATTCCTAAAGGATCTACACATCTCATGTCAGATCCAACCACAGAGAAGCGTTCGCTGACTGATCACATTTACATCTCCCAACCAAAGTTTTGTCTTCAATCAGGTGTACTGCACAGCTATTACAGTACACTGTATTCTTATATTGTAGTGAACTGAAGTCATCATGAATTTACTATTCGCCTTTTGTTAGAAGGTGAATGTATTTAAAGAGTAATAAGGAAACGGTGACGCCTGTCGGCCTGTATAGGTCCAGTAACGGCTGTAACTTTATTACTCTCTTAAACACAGCAAATTCCAGATATTGGAAATTAAGGGATTTTTTATAGACCCCTACTGATGCTAAAATTTAAACTCACTAAAACTATTTATATATTTTTGTAATGTTTTTATCTTGCTCTATTTTTATCTTATACAGTGTCCTTGGGTGACTTGAAAGGCGCTTTTAAATAAAATGTATTATTATTATTATTATTATTATTATTATAAAAACAAAAATAAACAAAAAAAACATAAATAGGTTTAAAAACCTTAAAAAACTAAACAAAAAATAAAAGAAACCTAAAAACCATTTAAAAAGTAAAAACAAAAGTAAAACACAACAAAACAAAAAAATTTATTAAAAAAATCCTTTCCGCAGAATCGCCACCTTATCGTGGTAGAAGGGTTTGAGGAGCTCCATGATGCTGGAAACTGTGTTGTCAGGGACATCAGCCCCTGTCTCCCATGGCAACATGGTCTCAGCTTTGGGCTCAGACTAAGAGCGGTTCAGACACCTATGGAACCACACCTGTGGGAGTGAAACTGGTCTGGGGGTGGACCAAAGATTGTACTCTAAGAGCATTATTTTAATATGTTTCTACTCAAGTAGGAGTAAATAATATTAATTTACAAAAGACTCCATAAAAGTAAAAATTATTAAGGGTCCTTGAGTACTGAGTGACTGATTATAACAGCTGATTTAATTTTGTTTATAGACAAGACAAGACAGCTTTATTTATATAGCACATTTCCTACACAAAGGCAACTCAATGTGCTATTGATTGTGAGTGTATACTATTTAATTAGATAAATAAAAATACAGTTACAAAGAAAAGTCAAGTTGCTGTTAGCCAATCAGAGGAGAGGTTCAAATATCAGGAAATAAGAGCCAAATCCTGTCGTGTTCTGCTACTCTCTCCTCCAGCTTACGTCTTTGTCCTCAACCAGGCGCACCAGAGCTTATTTTGCCCTGAGAACGACTTTAAAGGCATGCATTCCTACTAGAGACAGTTGCAAATGTATTAAAAATATAAGTGGTCTATACCTCCAAAACTGTTTAAATGAAGGCAACTGGACTTCTTCCTCCTGATAGGAGGTAGGGAGGAGAGGTATTCATAGGCAATTTCTACTCGTTGAGCAACAATAGACAACGAGTGTTTATAAGCTTGACCCTCCCAGATTCCAGTCAGAACTGACACAGCTCCTCGGATGAGAAGTAAAACGTCGTCAAAAAAAATCAAAGAAGTCCAGTTGCCTTCATTTAAACTCTTTTGGATGACCTGGATGACAGAACCTTCACCAGAATATGGTCTAAACCTCCTTTAACTCTGCAGTCAGAGATGCAAAGGTTGCATATTTCTCCTACTTGGTGTCTCAGAGCAAAGGGAACCCCAAGTGTTGTCAAAGGTCACACCAAGATTCCTAACAGAGAGTTTGGTGTGAGAAGCAAGCTGATCAACAGAGTCTGACTTTGGATACCAGCTTGTCCACGGCACAAGGTCTTCGTTACCCAAACATGATCTGTAATAAATTTATTGTTTTCTGAATAAATAAGCGTATACTATGGCATGACTTGTGATTAAATGAGTTTACCAGACTAAAGTCACAGGCAGAAAACAGAAATGTATTTCTATTTTTCACTGGTGGGTGTGTTTACAGTCCCTATCCAACAGGTGGCAGTGTTGTGTCGGTGTTTTGCAGATTTCATTTCAAAGAGAGGAACTCACTCTTCTTCAAGACCCTCTGGAACTTGTACCTCTCATCCAAGAGAAACACAGACTGACCTCCTTCAAAAACAAACTCAAACCCACCTTTTCAAACTGACAAAACCAGGATCTCAGACTTAAAGGGAGGCCACCTATTTTTCACAGAAGGATTTGAATTCTTCCGCAGACATTAATGAAGCTCAAACGGCAGCATGCACCTCCATAAACGTTAAATCAGAACGACCGGCTTGGGGCTGCACCTCAGCGTCACCCCCCATGTCATGATTTTGGAAAGATCCTGTCCCAACCTATGTGTTACCCACAAAGAGGAAATATCTAGCTGGCAGATTGTTTGAGGCTTCATGTCGCTGAGGTGCTGCAGTTCTGTGTAAAAATTTCATTCCATCTTTGGGCCATGACACATGGCCACAATCTTGTACTAGCTGGAAGGTCCCTTTCAGAATTTCTTCAGGAATTTTCTAGTGTTGTTTTTATTATTAGCTATAACTTTGACCCGACTCTGGATAAGCGAAAGAGAATGGATGGATGGATGGATGGATGGATGGATGGATGGATGGATGGATGGATGGATGGATGGATGGATGGATGGATGGATGGATGGATGGATGGATGGATGGATGGATGGATGGATGGACGGACGGACGGACGGATGGATGGATTAAAGGACAAAATTAAAGATAAGTACAATTTAATAACTACATTTAAAATGACAAATGAAGGTAGAAGAAACATATTTCCACATCATTCTTAATCACAATAAAGCTTAGTAATCATCCAATATAATGTAATTATGTTAGAGCAGTCCAACATAAACACAGTATTTACCCCGAACATAATATTAGCAAAAAATAGTTTCTGTATGAATTGGCCACCTGTATGCTATAAGTTTACTAATTTAAAAGATATAATGTGACATAATCTGTGATTATGTGACATAATCCACAGATCTGGATGTTCCCACATTTGAACAAACACAAAAGCCCAGGATGCTTTGCAGCATCATCAGATAATTAAAAAGTTTCTGTTTCTACTCTACTGCTCACAAACATAAAGACTGTTGCACACGAAGAATTTAAACTGTTTTGTACATTAAAGCTGAAGTCTCTCAGTTCAACTTGTCTGTGATGTTTGGCCCAAAGGTCACAGCAGGGGGCACCCTAACCCAACAGTATCACTGAACTTCTGCATGCTTTCCTTTATCTGTTATTGTTGCTATGCGTATTGACAAAAACCTTATTTAATCAGTTTTTTTTTATTAGCAGATTTAAATAAATAAACAGCTGCATTACTTGTGATATATTTTATATTAAGTACTTTGGTTTATTTGTCCTATTTAAGTATTTAAAAGCTCAGATTTACCTAAAACATCTGTGTTTTAGTTATGAAAGTTATCCCATGGCTGCAGCCTTTTCTGTGGGGTGTGATGTGGCATCTGTGAACTGTTGCATCACTGGAAACAGGAGACAATACTTTCCAGACTGGTTCCTACTGCAGATGTTGGTGAGGGAACAACAACAGAGGGGAGAAATGTGCAGGAAACAGAAGGCAGATCAATTTTAGTTTCCATTGTTATTTGTTGTCGGGGTGTCTATGGAGACAGAATGTGAAATATGAGTTTTCCTAAACCTCATCAGTGGTCAGTAAACACATTCGCTTCAATTTTAAAGGGCTGTAGAGTTCCTATGAAACATCCAGTTAAGTGAAGCAAAAAGTATTATTATTATTATTATTATTGGTTAAAAACTGGTTAGGATGGTTGAGGATGTTTGTGGACAGAAACATTCACCATATGTTCTGCCACACCCTCATGTGAGCACACTGGATATTAGCCCTTCGGGCCCCATAAGTCTTACAGAGAACTCCTCCCTTATTATGGATCCCAGTTTGAAACTGCACAGTGGACTTACTATAATATGGATGTATGAATCTTTTATCCTTCAAGCATGTTTTTCTCTTGTTTGTGTGCACTCTTGCATGATCAAATTGTTGAGGTCATATGAGCTCCAACAGGTTCAAATGGAATGTCTTTTTCTCAAATGACCTCAAATGAGTTAAAAACCAACAACTTATCACTGTTGGGATGACAGATTTAGTTAAGTTTGGGGCTGAGGCTCTGCATTGATGTTTCTATGTTGAATAGGCAGCATATTATTTCATCACATCCCCATGAACTACTGCATAAATGGATACAGGAAACTGACTAGGACATTATGACACTGTAACTATGCAGAATAGGGTTTTGAAACTTCTTTTTTAAAGCCAGAATTAATAAAAAGGCAAATAAACATGTTAGAGTTCATTCTTTCCCATTCAGCCAGCCTCTTTTGCAAATCAGTTAGCTCACAAGTAGATGTCAAACCCACCCACAGGTGAGAATACACCATATCAAAAATGATTTAACAATACATTTGGTGCATTCAAATAAAAATCATGAAGTTCAGTGGTAAGACATTAAAATAAGTTGTATGTGCAGTGGATGAAATAACTATTTGACCCCTCGCTGATTTTGTAAGTGCATCCAATGATAAAGAAAGGCAAAGTCTCAGAACAGTATCATTTTAATGGTAGGTTTATTTTAACAGTGACAGATAGCACATCAAAAGGAAAATTCAAAAAATAACTTTAAACTAGATAAATTGCATTTCTTGCAGAAATGCGTTTGAATGCTTTATTGCTGAAAATTATAGCTGAAGCTGCTTAAGAAATGAAATGAAGCTTAAATTGAGCTTAATTGTCAAAATGAGCAGAATGGATTTAAAAATTTAGGAGGAAAAATCCCTAAGAAGTGTTATGAAGCTCAAAAATTAATCCACGACAGCAACTGCGACGTACCGTGTCTGGTGACCGGGGCCAAACAGCTGTGACAGACCGTGTCCTGCGACCGGGTCATGTCCGGCACTGTGACCATCATCCACGACAGCAGCCGCAACGGACAATGTATGGAGACCGGGGCCAGCAGCCTCGACAGACCGCGTCCTGCGTCCGGGTCGTTTCCGGCTACTGTGGCCATCATCCACGACAGCATCCGCAACGGATCGTGCCCGGC
>SSNS01000319.1:722235-748879 GCA_006937985.1 Aphyosemion australe | reverse complement strand
GTTTGTTAAAAGTTGAATGAAGTCTCTAGGTTGAAGTTAACCCTGGCAAGTAAGAGGTCAAAAAGATGAACGATTTTGTTCAAAATTGAGCGATTTTAAGCCTTTTCCATTCATTTCAATGGGCTGAAAAATGGCAGAAAAAGCTGAATATCTCGGAAACGGTTGAAGATATCAATAACAAAAGTCATAGCCGGAAAGAGCTGAACGAGCTGAACGGTTTGATACCAAATTTGCTGAAATAGCTGAAAAACTGTTGAACTAGATACAAATCAAAAAACGTACGGAATACGGAAGAAGAAGAATAAAGAGAAACAGGAAAACAATAGTTTGAATGCATACTGCATTCAAACTAATAAAGAGAAACAGGAAAACAATAGTTTGAATGCATACTGCATTCAAACTAATAATAAAGAGAAACAGGAAAACAATAGTTTGAATGCATACTGCATTCAAACTAATTATTGCCTTAAATAGAATGATGTTGTTTTTTTAATGCATGTAAACACGTTAGTCTTGCTGAAGGCGAACTGGTTCTGATCATGCTGAAGCACCCAGATAATGCGGTATAGGAAACTGACTGCATCTGCGTGTAAATGGCTCAGTCTAGCTGATGCCGGTAACTTCCGTAAGGACGAGACCATAGAAGCGGTCTTCTGATAATTTCATTGCCACAAAGTTACACGTGTAACACCATCTAACAGTACAGTACGTATCAAAGCTGTGCTGCAGCGTTGTTGTTGTTGTCCATTCCTTCAGCCATTGTACATATCCTGTTTTAATGTTATCTGCTTCCCTCCTGCCAGCATTTGTTTACTATCTGTGTTGCTGTACGGAGCCCATCTACATCTGGGCCGTGGGTCCACGGAAATAAGAAAAAATTATTGCAAGTCAATGGGGCTATAAAAGCTATTTTCTAATCCCATTTGATATGTGTCATGGATTTCATATATGATGTCCGTGAATTTTAAAGACACATTTTGATACCAGGAAAGCGCTTATTTTCGAATGGCGGCAAAAGTTATTTTAGGTTTTGTGTGAAAAGATGTGTAGGACTACATGCGTCTCACAATATTGATGTAATCAAACCAGACACTGACAAAAAAATGGCTGAGTTTAGCAAGCTTCTAATCCTTCTTCCAGGACAAAAGATAGAGCATTAAACGTGGAGAAAACCACTATAAATCATGTGGTAAGCAGTGTTGCCAGATGTACGATAATTATCGTATTTGTATGATAATTTAGCCCTCTGTACGATTGTAAATCCCATAATGTACGATCATTTTAGCCCTTTCTTGTGTGAAATCTGCGGCTGGATTGCATCCAGAGACATTCCCTAACAACCAATCAATGCTTACGTTGCATGCAGTAAAGCATGACGCTGCCCGTGATAAAGGAGGAAGTTGGGAAATAAGTAGAGCTGGCTTTAAGTACAAGCAGAGCATAGATCGCTGTGGCTCGGCAGCATGAGTAACAATTTAAAGAAGTAGCGTCACCAGCAGGCATATCAACAAGAATGGGAAAGATACATCACATTAATCGGCTGGTTGAAACCTGTTGCTGGGGCTCCCAATAAAGCTTTTTGCCGCTGCTGCAAAGTTCAAATGGTCAGTGTGTTAATATGAGTAATTAATTACAATCTTATGTTAACACAAGAGAAAAATTACATTGTTGCACCACTTCATATTTATTCATATGTATAAAAACGTACTCAAAATATTGATTAACCAATAGATGATGTTAAAATAGGGACGATGTAGAAAAAAGTTGACTGGTGATTCACGTTACATGCTGCCCTCCCACCAACATAATGCCTGGCTTTTATGACACAGCGCACAAATATATTGAGGATGACTTGGCTAAAACACAAAACCTCCAGCTGAACACAGACAGCTGGACATCCAGGGCAACAGAGAGTTACCTCACTGTGACAGTGCATTATATCTAGGACTGGGAAATGAAGAGCGCTGTACTGCAACATCGTCCCCTATAGGAAAGCCATACAAGCTCACACTTGGCAGATGAACTGAGGAATGCCATGAAAGTAGAATTTGGAAAGACCTAATCTGACCATTCCAGTAACAACAGACAACGCAGCCAATATTGTGAATGCTGTTCGTGAGACGGCTGGGCTCGGACCACAGATAGGCTGCTTCGCACATGTTGTAAATCTAGCAGCTAAGAGGGCAGTGTCAATCAACAATGTGTCCTGCCTCGTTGGGAAGATTAGAAAAGTTTTGAGTTTTTTTCACAAAAGCACAACTGATTTTTTTTTTTTCATTTCAAAGAAATTGACAAAGGAGTAAAACCAAGTGAAGTTAATTTCACCAAAGTCATATCAACCAGTCGAGATAACGATTTTATTTAAATTACATCATTATTATTTTTTTATTACTTTGTTTGCTACTTGTTATCTTTATGTTACTCCCTGGAGGCAGTTTATCTTACACATTTACTACTATGTCCTCTTATTGTCTTTTTTGTACTTTTTCTTTTTTTTTATCAATTCCTACTCTCCTACTTGGTCTCTTCTCGACCTTATAGCATCCTACAATGACGCATAACTCAGAAGCTCACCTGCGATCCGTGACAGCTGAGCCCCTGGCCTGGTGCAGTGCTGTCACTCAGCTAGCTAACCGCCATTAAACAGCATGACCCTGCCGGCCCATTAGGTTTGAGTCAGATGGGAGTGTCAAACTGTTCCCCCGTGCACATAGCTGCTTGGCCCTGCTGTGCTCATGTGGTCATGGTGGAGGTTACCAGTAAACCCAAGAGGCTTTATATTTTAAAAATACATATTTTGGTAGCCATTTATAAGACACACCATTTTTCCTTATTATCTTTTTTCTTTAAATGTATTAAATACTCAATTGGGTCCTCTTTCATTGTGCAGAGGGAAACCAGACAGAAAAATGGATAAATTATCCCATATTGAATGCATTCACAATTTTACCTATAAAGATGATCCTTGATATAATTTCCTTTGTTAAACTATGTCCCTTTAATGGCACTCTGAATTTGGAAGTTTGCTAAACATTTAGTTTAAACAACTACAACTTTCTTAAAATGTTAACATTTAGTTATAACTACTTATATTTAGATTCAAATATTTAATTACATTTTTTTAAATTTATATTATTTAGGGCTGAAACAAATAATCAAAGGCAGAAATGGTCCAAAGTTTGGGATCAAAAGTTAACTACGAGCAGATTGGGTAATGCTAACACTAGCGGGTAGCATGCTCATGTTCAAGTGGGTTTCTGAAAAACTAAACTAAGAATGACTAAACTCTACAAGCGGAAGGACAATCCCCACCATCTTGTTTATTTGTATGGGGTAGACTCGTAGCAGCAACCTGGAGCCAGGTTACTGTTACGAGTCTGCTCAACATCGCAGAAAATTGGCCAAAACATTGTAATTTACATGGGGTGAAAATATGGTTTAAATATCCACACCCTATTGTCACGAGGAACTAAATGTAGTTGTTTAAATGCTAAATGTTTAGGGGCGATGGTGGCAGAGGAGTTAAGTGGACGCCCTGCAATCGGAAGATCGCAGGTTCGTGTCCCGCTCAGTCTGTCGCTGTCGTTGTGTCCTTGGGCAAGACACTTAACCCGACTTGTCTGTGTTGGTGGTGGTCAGAGGGGCTGATGGCGCAGAATGGCAGCCTTGCCTCTGTCAGACCGCCCCAGGGTGGCTGTGGCTACATAGTAGCTTACCATCATCAGCAGTGTGTGAATGTGAGAGTGAATGAATAATGGAAAGTGCTTTGAGTGCTATATAAATCCAATCCATTATAATTATTATTATTATGTGTAAAAATGAAAGTAGCTGTTGATTTTTTAAATTTTAGAATTGGTGCCCCTCAAGGACATAGGAACTGGAACTTATCTGAAAGCAGAATTGTGTTAAAGCAGTTTGTTCCAGTGGCAGTAAATGTGAGTTTTCTTGCGAAGACAAAAAAAAAGTAAAATAAAAAATCAAATATTTATACATGGTTCAGAAACATTAGTACAATTTTGGGCATGGGTTGAAAAAAGAGAAGTTAAGACCAAATGGGATGCATCAAATTTAGAATTATTTATGGAATTTGTGGAGAAACTAAAAGGGGGTGTTATCAGTGCATGCTATACATTTAGCTATTGTGACATTACGAGGGTGTGTGTGGCAATAGGTATATTGCACCAGTAAAAGCTGAAGTGATGCAAAGAGATTTATGCAGGCTTCTGTGTAATTTATGCTTCTATCCAGACATCATTTTATAGGTGTTGCTTATTTCAGCAAAGCAATCCAATAAAAATGCACCTCAATTATTCTGATTAGTTACTTCTATGTAGAATTATCTAAACCCTTACATAAAAATATAATGTTTCAATTCACCTGATAAAGAAACAATAGGAGACTAAGTGTGAAGCCCTGTTACCAGTTTTCCATAAATTATTAAGTGAATAGCTTTCATAATTGTGCATCACCCATTGTTGCTGCCCAAATGAGATGGAACCCACTTTGAATAATGACTGTCACTGACATGCTTTGGGAGCTGTATCACAAAGAGGCGGGCTGAGGACCAATGCTGATTTTTGAGAGGACCCTTTTACTGCTATGTTTACACCCATTTTTTAGAGAAGCTTTTTCTTTGATGAATCAACATTTTTCACCTTTACTATGGATTTTAAATGTTTGGCAACATCTTGTCACTTCAAATTTTTGATGCAGATTGAACCAGTGCACTTTGGAAACATGGAGAATGAGAGATGATGAACCTCCTATCCTAGATGTAAAAATTGTCCTACAAATAATGTTATAATAAGGCTTGTTGTCTTCTGCACCCTGAACCCATTTAATTCTCTGATTAGTGATACCTTTATTGACAGACTGTTGCTTAACCACAGAGGGGGCTCACTTCAGCTTATTTGTTCACAGCTGTGTTTACTGTAGCATTTATGAGTATGTAAATGAGCTGATTCACATTCATTACAACCAATTACTCTCTCACTGGGTGGTAATTTGTATTGTTGATGAGATGTCACCATTTGCAGTCACCTTGTGCATTTGGGGGAATGCATTTATACAAGGTGGTTAAAATTGCTCAAGGCTGACAATTATTTTACATTGCTGCTGGTAGTAGAAACAACTGGAGCACTGTACCTGTAAGAAGTTACCCCTATTGTCATTTCTGAACAAGCTTAGTTTATTAGGTTACGATCATTTCAAGTGGGTCAGCGATGTGTCTAACCTGTAAACAGGTTGAAGGGAGCAATTATATGCTCTCTCTCTCTCTTTCTAGCCTCTTTTATAAAGCAATGCCGCCAATTTGCCGCAAAGCCGATGCGGCCTCTAAGGTTGTTTATAAGAGCTCAGACCGTGGCGGTAATGTTGCGCAATCATGTCCGTTCTATAAAAGATTACGTGATGGCGGCATAAAGGAGGTATGGGGGCGGTCTTTGCACTGTCGCGGACTTCCGTTTATCTTGGACATAACTTGCTTTTTTTTGCAATCAAAGCCACGCTCGTTAAGTTTTTATTTTAACAATCAGCTACAGGTGTCTGTCATACACCATCCCTGTGAGCTGTCAGATGATCTGAGCTGCAGATCTAACGGAGAAAAGCTCCTGGAGCACCGCAACGCTCAAAATGATCATCTCTGCTGATTCTGTTTACAAAAGTGAAACTTAAGCACGTGTTTACTTTTATTTTCAATATAGTTCCCGGCCGGAGCTCGGCAGTAATTCATCACGTGATCATGACACCTCCCTCTGTTGCGCCAAGCCTTAATGTGCGTTTATAAGACCGGCGAAGCCGCAATGCTGCAATAGTACTATCAAACTATTCCCGCAACGTGATGCTGCCATGGCGCATTCATAAGAAACACGTTGCGGTAATATTACGCTGATTTGCCGGCATGGTGTGTTTTATAAAAAGGGCTTCTCTCTCTCTCTCTCTCTCTCTCTCTCTCTCTCTCTCTCTCTCTCACTCCCTCAAATGTCAGTTTTTTCATACCTGGGAAAGCTGTAGCACTGAAGTGCGTACAAAGATTTTCATAGGTGTAGCAACAGAAACTAATGTTTCCACACCTTATGTGTCTTCGTCAGAGTTGGCTCCTCAGAGATGAGTTAAATGCAGAGAAAATATTTTCCCAAGGGGATGAAAAAATACCAATTATCGTCATCATCCTTGTCATTGTTGTAGTATAATCTGGTCTGTAGGTTTAAAGTTGTTATAGCAAATTTGGAAAACAAATTAGCTTAAAAAAATTTTTTCATGACTCTTAACATTCTAACATAGTATAGCTATAAATATATTGTAGAGATACAAGAAAAGGAAAAAAATGAGTAAAGTGGTTCTCTTGCATTTGTCCAAAAACATTCACCAATAACATGTTTTGGACTGAAAGCAACTATTGGACCATCTTGCTGTCGGTCTTGCTAAACCACTGCACTTCCCTGGGTCCTCCACTCATTACACACTCGCGTATTTATCAACAGAACACCACTGGTGTGAGAGGTTCTCTGCTCAATAATATCAGAGAAGGAGAAACAGCCGGCTGCTACCACTTCAACTTTAGGACAAACTACCAGAGTCACAAAAAGAAAAACACCATTTGAGATCAGAAAATGGTGAATGGTGTTTAGCACTATTTCGTTTTCTCTGGCAATGCGGGTTTCTGGTTCCGGCTGTTCTTGAGGAAGATACCCAAGGAGAAGGGTGTGTTCCGTGACCGTGTTTGCGTTCAAAACCTAGCTTGTTTTGTAGTTTTGCTATAACAGCTTTAAATATAAATTAGTCTTCCAATTCTGAGCCCAAATAATCAAGTCTGAACTCATTAGAAATCCCTAAAATATACCATTCTGCTGCTCCAGTCATATTCATGCACTTTCAGAAAAGCTTCTCAGCAGTCATCTATAATTGCGCAGAGCTTCACGTCCATTTTTCACAGCTGGAAACAAAACAAATATGACTATTTTATTTTAACTACATATGGAAAACATTTGGACATGTTTATGGTAGCTAGTTATACCCTGTGATTTATTGTTTGCTACATCAGAATTTGTGGTGCAGTAGACTAAAAACTAATTTTACCAATAACCTAAACGGTATAAAAATGACATGCCATGAAATGTATACCTTCAGGCTCATAAAAACAAATTTCCATTGTCATAGAAAAGTCAGATAAAAAGATCATTGAAGCTTAACATAACAGGCAGCAATCAACTTCATACTGACAGTCTACATGTAGAACCATACAACTCAGGCATTCCAGTGGCATATCCTGTTCCATTATAAGTGACTGTGGTGGTAAGTTGCTTTGAGGACAGAATTGGGAATTGGTCTTTCAGGGCTTTTTTTATGTCTGAATGCATCCCCTCTATAGTTGTTATGGATATTTTTGAGACATTTAGGGCTGGGTTTGCCACATGTGTGTTCATGGTATTTGACATCAGTCTATAGGGAAAAGTGAACAACAGATTTTTGAAACTATTAGTGGTTCTAAATCAGCTTAGAATCAAAGGATTTTACATCTACAGCTTTGTAGAGTAAAGCAAGTTGATGTAAATGCAGGCTTTAAATGTAATATCACATTTATAAAAAAAATGTTTTGATGTTTTTTGTGTACTTATTTTTTATTTTTGGTTACACACAACAAAGTCATCAGTGCAAAGAATATCAGACTTTGGTTTCTTTTTTAACTGAAACTCCATTTGCTTAGAAATTGGTCTTTAAAGCACATATTTACTTGCAGCAAGAAGGTTGCTAGTTTGAATTTTCCCTTTGTGGCCTTTCTGCGTGGAGTTAGCGTGTTACCCTTTGCATGCGTAGTTTTCCTTTAGGTGCGCTGGTATCCTTCCACAGTCCAAAACCATGCGTGTCAGGCTAATTGGAAACACAAAATGTTTTTTTGTTTTCTGTGTGGCTCTGTAATGGACTTGCAACCTGTCCAGAGTGTTTCCTGTCTCTTGCCTGTTATCTGCTGGAGGTAGGCACCAGCTCGCTGCAACCTTAGTGAGGATGAAGCAGTTCTGAAAATGAATGGATAGATGGTGGCTAGGCAAGGTGTGAACTGGAATGTGGCCTAAGCCTACAAACTACAGAAAAGGGGAACACAAGGTGTCATGGTGACAGCTTTTTATATCAACTGGAGCAGCAGTAGCTCAGGAGGTAGAGCGGGGTTGTCCAGTAATCAGAAGGTTGTAGGATCGATCCTGGCTCCCTTCAGAGAATTCTGCTGTTGTGTCCTTGGGCAAGACACTTAACCAACCTTGCCTGCTGGTGGTGCCTGTGCTCGGCAGCCTCACCTCTGTCAGCGCGCCCCAGGGCAGCTGTGGCTACAATGTAGCTCATCACCATCAGTGTGTGAATGTGTGTGTGAATGGATGAATGATATACTGTATTGTAAAGCGCTTTGGAGTTCCCTAACTCTGAAAGGCGCTATACAAGTGCGGGTCATTTATAACATGGAATAAAAGTGATCATAAGTCACAAAGAGGGGTAGCTGCTGAGACATAATGTGGTTAAGTCTTTTCTCACACTGGGGACCAACACAAAGAGATGATCAAATGTGCAGGAAGAGATAGCAAACTTGTCTAAAGTAACATTATGACCATTAGCTGTTTCCTTCAAGGCTCCAAGACCCAATAAAACTAAAACAATCAAGTGTTATTAGATTCACCTATTAGCTTTATTTAAAGTATCAGCTACATATTCCTTTAAGGCTTTTCTTTTCTTCATGAAGTTTATTAAAATTGCCCACCTCTGGCTGCTGTTCAGTTTTTAAGTGATTCAACCACTTTTAAGCCCATATTCAACCTTACCTTACTTTGAATCATTTCTAAAATGGAAAGTATGATGTGGATGTTTGCTAGGTGGAACAACATATTTAATGCATCTATATACGCGCACCCACACATATCCATGGCAGCCCTGCGATCTTACTAAAACACAAAGTTTGAGCTGCTGTGGTAGCGCGTCAGGCATGAGCTTGTAATGAGCATGCGTGTCTTGCCGTTCTTTCAGCATTGTTTCCTGCTGGTAGCATGACTTTGGACATGATATTTTTTATGTCTCCCCATCAACTAGCACATTGTCAGCAAGTAAACAGCACTGAGTTTATATAAAAACACAGTTTAAGATAAGATGGATAAGACTTTATTGATCCCACAGCGAGGAAATGTGTTACCACAGCTCAGGACAGATAGCAAAGAGTACAAGAATGACCAAGAATGCAAAAAATAAATAAATAAATAAATAAGAAGACACTATATACAATATACTATACTGTATGTACTATAAACGGTTTGCTCTGATTGTTGGACTTTTTCATCCACATAATACTTTTGGTACAGATTTAGTGTTGGACAATTTATATTCACTGATGAAATATCAGCTGGTTTATTTTATGTGTCTTTTATGCCTAAAAAATGAGTGGGATGCATGCATAATTTGTATTGCTCTGTGTCAGCAGCAGAGGGAACTGATGTGTTTTTGTGCCTTTTCCAAAGTAAGGGAAAGCTATTTAACACAACATAGTGTCACTTTTAGAAATACTTAGAATTTACCATGGAATCATTTGTTTCAACCTCTTATAATGCAGAGTTTTTAATTTTCTAACCTGCAGGACAAAATACACTTATGAACATTTTTTCAGAGAATATTTTAAGATGTCATTTAAAAATACATTAAAAGATGTGAAGATATGCAATATCATATAATACAATATGAAAAAAGATCTAAATAATGGGCTATTGATTAATGGTTGTTTTAAAGGATAAGTGGTCCAAGGTCTTTCATAACTTAAGGAGGAATTTGGTACATTCACCCTCATAACTTCAAACAATCTGAATGACTGTGATTTATAAAGGCCTTTTAAAAATGGAAAATCAGTTCAAATAATTTAGTTTTAGGGGACAGCACTTCAAAACCCATTATCGTAAAGTGGTTGTATTTATCCTGATGTGAAATAGCAGCTACTCTGTCATATCTTACATTTTTATGATTGGGCTCCCTTTCATAAGCTCAGATCTGCTCTAATGTGTTGCCTTAATCAGCCTTAAATTGTCATCTTGGTTTGATTTAACTTGGCCATAATGAGAAATCTGCCTTTAGAATGGCAGTAACCATCCATTTATCCTTCTCATCTCTCTTTACATGGCCTCTCAACACCTCCCCCTGACCACCTAAATTGAAGTTGGAAGAGACAGCGGGCTGGATCGTGTGTGAAGACAAAAATATACATATTTTCAGGGACAGAATATTAGTTTTTTCACTCTTACTGTAGACTTATGAAAGAACAGAGAGTGTTATTTGAAACATTAATTTGAAGGGTTCTCTGCATCACATGACTAATGGGGACTGCTTAAATATATGTATTAGTTTTGTGGCTGTGTTGACTTGAAATTACACAGTAGGGGCAATGTCAAAATTGATCATTTGAACAAGGAAAGTCTTTTGTGTTTACCAAGCATGACTCATTCTATATTCTCCCCATGTCTGAAAGCAGTAACCAAAGAATGAAAGTAGACCTTTTTCCATTTAGGCTTTGTTTGGTTGGTGACTTGTTTGTTAGGTGATTGTTGTGTTTTAATCAAAATATGTCAGAGTCTGACAATAGAACTTCAGATTTTAACAATGTTTCTCAAATCACAAAGCTTTACTTTTACTTTAGCTATGCTGTTGATCTAGTGAGTGTTTCAGCTCTAGGGGTGGGAATCGAAAACCGGTTCTTGTTGAGAACCGTTTCCCACTGTTTCAATTCCTAGGAATCGTTCGCCCTTTTTGCAAACGATTCTCTTATCAATTCCAGGCGGCGCAAATGACGTCACCATGCACGTTGCGCAGCTTGAATTACGGGGGAGCTGGAAGCCGTCAACCTACTACACACCCAGGGGAAGCCCGAAAAAAGATCCTGTTTCTACCTATCTACCATTATTTATATGGACACTCAGCGCACCGGGGATTTTTTTGAGCGGAGAGGACAGATAATGCTGATTATTGATGCGCGCCGGGCAGCTGCGAACGGCCACAGTAACGTTCTCAAAGTGGCGCCACCAAAAATATAATTAACACGCAATCGTTCATGTCCGTTCATATAATCTGGTACTTCTGTCTTTTAATCGTATCATTTATTCGTGTCTGACGCGCTCCGCTGTGATTTCACCTCACCTGCGCGGCCGCCAGCGCACACTCCAGTATTCTTCAGCCAGTAGATTAATTTGAACTGTTTACTTCAAAAGTAAGTCGAGATGAATTAGGAGGAAGCCAGGAAACAGTTTATACTGGTGGATTGAGGAGAAGCAGGAAGATCAGAGACAGACAGGACAGGAAAATATTCAAATAACAAAATGGAAACAAAACAAAGTTCTTGAAAATGAAAATGTTGGTAGATTTATTCCACTACATCTTTTGACCTTCATAAAGCAATAATTCATAAGCGTGAAATATTTATTTATTTGATACAATTCAGATCACCTTCAAAATTCAGTCCCACATCCAGGGCCGTATCAAGGCATTTTGGGGGCGAAGGCAAACTGACAGTTAAAATGCAGGAAACTGTGTGCGATTAATTTTCTTCCAACTATTGAACTACTCGGGAATTGATAAGGGAATTGATAAGGAATTGGATTGATAGACAGAATCGACAATGCCATTGATATTGATAAAAACCTATCAATTCCCACCCCTATTCAGCTCATCAGTCTAGTAGCAGAAGAAACCAGTGAATGCAGGTGTGTATTCACGTGCCTTTTCTCACAAAGATGAGTGTGTTTATGAAGACAAAAAAACCCATGTATTTCATTTGTATTGTGCAATAAGATACCCTGGCAAGCCATTCTAGATATGTAAATATGTAGTCTAGCCACAAGCCATTGAAACAACCCAGTCGTGGGGCTGAATCTATGGTTGTCTTTCAAACTGTCTCTACACATATTTGGACAGCGCCAGGACCAATCAGAGCAACAAACAACGTAACCTATTTATCTCTATTGAAATCAGTCAATGGAGCAGTCCGCCGTACACCATCAAAGAAGAAGAAGCAAATACATCGTTTGTTGAAATAAATGACTTAAGTATCTATATCTGCGTAGTCTCAAAGAAAAGCCCAAGTCTTTATCCTCCAAAGATGGTACCAAAGCCGTTTTAAACAAACGCTGTTCCTGAGCTGCCACCATCTTTGTAATTTTTCTCCATTACAGCTCTGGTGCAAAGACCGCCCAACAAATGTAGAGCATTGTGAATGGCAAGACACAAAACCGATCAGACCAATGGTAGACCAGACCTGCTGATGTTGAGGATTCAGTTGTTTGAGAAGAAGATAGAGAGTCAGGAGTCGGATATCTTCGAACAGCGTGGGGACCTTTTATTGCAGACTTCAAGCAGTTCACAATCGACACGTACAGACAGCCATCTGAGTTGAAGCCCCCCGAACGAATGTCGGGTGGTTTTTTATAGTCATTCTGCGTTATGCAACTTCCATGCATGCACATACACACACTGCTAAACGTGGTGTGCGGAAATCGACTGAGCTCATTGTGTTCTCTAAATATGGTCATGTTTAATAAGAGAATAACTTCTGCACTATCAGCGGGACTTTCCACAGGCTGATGGATTGGGAACACGTCCGCTGGTGACATTAGTTTGGCCGCCTTTGGATGGAAAGTGGCCTAGCTGAACATTCTGTTGCTAAAACTCCGGACATCTGGATTTTCTGATAAGCAGTTCTTCTGACGTACATTTACTGGAAACCCATCACGATCAAACATGTGAATCACAAACATGGATTTCATACTGAATCAGTCAAGGCCCAGGTTGACGACCACCACTTGTGCTTTTCAACCTAAAAGGTGCCAGTGGAAATTGAACTACTTTTGGTCAATGGAGGAATGGAAAGCAGGTTCATGGACGGAGATGGAGGAGGAAAGGCAAGATTATGGCACTGAATGTATAAACTTTGAATGTTGGAACTATGACAGATAAGGCTTGAAGAGCTAATGGACATGATGCAAAGAAGGAATGTGGATATAGATTTTCCTAACATGGTGTAGGTGGAAAGAGAAAAGGAGTAGGAGTTAACCTGAAGGATAAGTTTCTGGAAGAGTAAGGAGTGTTGGATAGGCCTATGAGTCTGATATACATTAGTCGAATATACCCATTTCTTTAGTCAACTGTAATTGGTTACTATTGTACTATTTGACTAAAATCAGAATGAAACTAAAACAAATTGGATGAC
Organism: Aphyosemion australe; assembly: GCA_006937985.1. NCBI lineage: Eukaryota > Metazoa > Chordata > Actinopteri > Cyprinodontiformes > Nothobranchiidae > Aphyosemion > Aphyosemion australe. The sequence continues at coordinate 735,660 of SSNS01000319.1, read as the reverse complement.
TAAACCTTGATGGGTCTGACTTTGTTCCTCTTCTTGCTTCAGAATCTTTTTCAACATTAGAATCTGCGTGTTACAATAATAGCTCTTAAGTATCCAGCACTGCAGCAGGTGGAATAATATTTATCCAGTGGTGGACTGGAGTGTTTGCTTTTGACACATATTGTCCCAAGTGGGATAACATTGGAGTCAATTACAGATCTGACTTTACCAATGCCAAAGGACCCTTTGTGCATCTAACTAGGGAACAAGGTGGGTTGGGGATATTTGAAATTTTGATAAAATATTGATATTTCATCCTTTGGTATGGAACATTGGTTATTGTGTATGAGATATGATTAACATAGAAAACTACTGAAAAACATCAAACTCTATCAGATTTCAGAGAAGGCATCTCACCCAGACCAGGTATTAGCAAATACCCATATAAGGAGAAAAGCTTTTTTTCCCTTAAACTATGAAGGAAGCAGTGGCTTGTCCATAAGGTAGCTAGGATGCTGCCCTCTGATGTTAAGAGAGAAAACAATCTACAATATATATACTGTACATATATTTACTATAAATATGTTAGCTTATTGTCAGTTTTCCGGGCACGTCCAATTGGGAGGAGACCTAAAGGGAAGACGCAGGTTACACTGGAGGGATTATGTCTCTCAGCTGGCCAGGGAACACCTTGGGATTCCCTCGGAGGAGGTGGCCCAAGTGGCTGGGGAGAGGAAAATCTGAGTCTCCCTCCTTAGGCTACTGCCCCCGCAACGCGACTCTGGATAAGCGGATGAAAATGGATGGATTGATGGATGTCAGCTTTGCTTAATTGTGTGTGCCTAAATGCAATCTGAACTATTTACACATAATTTTCAATATCTGTCTCTAATTAAACAGTGAATGTCCCCCGACACACTCACTAATATAACTCCTTGACCTAGCTGAGTAGCTGGTGCCTGACTTTTGCAGTTATGTGGTGTAAGCAAATTTTAAAAAAGTTATCTGGTGTACACCCAGGAAATGTTGCCATTCCAATACTGGGCCGCATAGAGACCAACATCCATCCACACACTTGCTTACACCTAGGGACAATTCAGACTAGTCACCAATTTGTGAAAGCTTCATGGAGAAAAACACAGCCAGGAACTGAACTCAGCTGATGTTATTTAATTTTGTTTTTTATTACCAGACAAAATTTTATACCAGAGTATTTTAGATCAAATATAATCATTGTTTATATTCAATCAGTGTGGTGGACAGAACTTGCTTTAAAATGTGCAAATAGAAAAAAAAGTGTTGCAAATAATTAAAAATGTTCTTTATCATGTTCAATATTTCAAACATAATTTTAAATTACGTTTTAAAAAACAAATATTTTCAAAATGTAACAAATAGGAGTACCATAAGTGACAGAAGTTTCTTTAACTCTGTATGTCAGTGGGCTCTTCACAGCAGTTTGAATTTCCATAAAAAAGAATGTAAAGAAAGAAATGCACCCTGTATAGACAGAGATCAGTGTGAAGAATGTTTGGCCCAATACAGTATTTATCCTTTTACACTTTTTTATACTCATATTTCTTTTTCGCTGCATTTGAACTGATACTGTAGTTATTTCATTCAGACCTTGCTCACAAGCAGTCATACGTTTTTCTATGTTGCTAGCTGTTGCTTTGATGCCTCATTTGTGATTATTCTCTTTCTACTGGTGTACATTTCCCTCTCTCAGTAGTGCATTCTTGCTCGTACCATAATACATTTATTTTCTGTGGACTGGCTAAGGCATAGGCTGCTTGGGCTCCACATATTGATTGTTGTGGGGAATTTGATGCCTAGAGACTTGCTGTTCTCTCTCTTCTTTCCTCTCTCCTTTAGCCCCAGGGGAGTTTTAAATGGAAACACATTACTATGAATCACACAGCAGGGAGCCACATGATTGATAGCATTGCTTACCATTTACTAGTCACTGTCTGGAGATAAGCCCTGAATTTATAGAGCATTTGAAATCCTTGCCACTGCTACATGTGGATTAAAGTGAGGAACAGTTCCTCCTCCACCACCAGCGGAATCACTCAGTTAACAATTTAAATGGAATGCAAGGAGTTAATTTTGTTTATTTAAATAAATATTCTGTGTATCTTTTTCTCATTTGCCACTTTAAATTGAATATGAGAAAGCCAAGTAGATAGTATGCCTGTGTATTGGTTAGTTTATAGCCAGTGGTCATTTGGTTTTACCTCTTTTTTCAACCTACTCACTCCTCTCATTAAAGCAAAGCTGACAAGCCTTTACCTCTGCTCACCTTAAAAAAATCATTATTGCTAATAAGTAGAGGGTAATGAGGTAGGTTATATATTGGCACTTTGTCACAATTTTATGTGAATAGTAGTGAGAAGTAGGTGGTTTCATACCTCAGACATCATGAACTAAGAAAATGTAATAAATGTGAACCCACCTACGTTCTGTAGCCTACAACAGTGTTCCCCAACCCTGGTCCTCAGGGCCCACTGTCCTGCATGTTTTCCATGTTGCACTTTCAAACAATAGTGTTTCCCTGCTGCCACACACCTGACTCAAATGAATGAGTAATTAACAGGCATCTGTAGCACTTGAAGTCCTCCTGAGGAGGCAATGCAGATCAGGTGTGTTGAAGCAGAGACATGGAAAACATGCAGGACAGTGGGCCCTGAGGACCAGGGTTGGGGAACACTGGCCTACAACACCGAGCAGACCCAAGATCTTTCATTTGAACAGAATTAAAAACTTATGTTTTTCATGTTACACATCATTTCTAAGACTATTTATTTTTGGTAACACTTTACAATAATGGTCCTTTATTAACATTACTTATTGCATTATTAAGCATGAATAAACTATAAAATAAGGTATTAACAACTGCTTAATATTAATGTTAATATTAAGTAATGCATTACTAAGCNGCTTTTTTAGACATTAAGTTTTATGTGTTCCTTCACCCACCCAGTGCTCTGTAAACTTTGACCCATTTCACACACACCCCCCTGCTCAGAGATTTTCAGGGGAGAAGTGATTCAGAAAGGTAGTTCTGGCTAGTTTCGGGGGCGCTTTATCTGCGCCGTTTAGCCTCACAAAAGGATTAGCCTCTGAAAACATGGCTAATTTACATCTCACAAACACAGAGAAAAAATTTACAACGTCACATTACAGCGGGACTAGTTTTTGTCATTCGTATCCCTGCGCCGGTCCCCGTGGATATTAAACAGCGCTTCGTATGTCAGCTGTTTCACTGCCGAATGCCGAAAACATGTCAGACTCCGTCTCATCTGATGACGAATTTCATTTTAACACTATATCAGATGAAGAAGAAACTTATTTTACTACTAGGATATCTTTATGAGCCAGAGTACACGGATGAAGAACTGCATTTGCTACACAAAACACACACATCAACACAGATTGTTGACAAAGCTACTGCAGTCTATGATCAACCATCGGTGTAAAGATGATTGCATAAATAATGCGCTAAAATGCGAAGATGATTGCATGAATACAGCAGACATAGCGGAATAAATTATTTTTTAAAAACAAAACTTACCCAGATTTCTAGTACGGCCGAACTCTTCAAAAACAGTCTTTCACTTTTCCCGAACTTTTTCCTGATGTAATCATCCTCTTTGAAGTGTGCACTGCACAAACGAAAGGTTTTGACTCGTTCCAGCCAAGTATCCTTGGAGTAGCCGATTGCTAAAAGCCACTGATGCCTTAGAGAAACGTCCTTAGCAGGAAAAGTGTCAAACCGAAAAGGTGATCCTGTAACATCCTTATTGTTGCAACCCGGGAACCTGCAGGTATGCACCATGGCTCGATATATTTAAGAAAAACTACTTTTAAGTGACTTTAGAAGTTGTTGTTTCACGCATACAGCTAGGATTAGCAGCCAGACACGAGCCCGTTCTATAGCTGCGGTGACCGGCGCAGGGATACGAATGACAAAAACTAGTCCCGTTGTAATGTGACGTTGTAAATTTTTTCTCTTTGTTTGTGAGATGCAAATTAGCCATGCTTTCAGAGGCTAATCCTTTTGTGAGGCTAAACGGCGCAGATAAAGCGCCCCCGAAACTAGCCAGAACTACCTTTCTGAATCACTTCTCCCCTGAAAATCTCTGAGCAGGGGGGTGTGTGTGAAATGGGTCAAAGTTTACAGAGCACTGGGTGGGTGAAGGAACACATAAAACTTAATGTCTAAAAAAGCGAATTTTTCCTTTAAGGACACTTAATACTTAACAATATTAGGGATGTTTAAAAAGGGATTTTTTGTTTATAAAAGCCTAATAATGCAGTAAGTAATGTTAATTAAGGGACCCTTATTGTAAAGTGTTGCCTTATTTTTTGTTTTCTAATCAGTCAACTATAACAGTTTCTACACAATGATTGCAAATTTGTGCATGGGAGCTCTGAAACAAAATCATTATTTGTGCACAAAAGAATAAGCATGAAAGTAAAATAACATGATAAACCTGCTCTTTAACCAAAATGACCTAACAATTTTATCTGATGCCCAATAACTTTCTTCAAGAGACATAAGACTTATAACTATCACAGTTCGGCTTGCATTATGGTTTTGAGTCACGGATCGGATAATTTTTCTGATCAGCAGAAAGAAAGGTAAAAGAAAAGACAAATAACTTTGCTCTCTATTTTGTAGAACACTTAGTGCAACATTTTTCTGCTCAATTTGCAACTTACTATATAAAATAGGAATTACAGAGAGGTCCCATTGGTGATTAAATGTTAAAACGGTTTGCCATAGTCCCGCTCACTCCCAAGGTGTCCTGCTTTCACTCATTTCCTCACCTTTCTGAAGTGCTGTTTATTTTTCTTTCCTCTTTTACAAAGTTGTCCCCGCCAATATTTCAGGTCCCATCACGTTAATGCAATAGTCGTCCCAGGCATTTTGAACACGCCACCTCCCTTCTTGCTTTCACAGCGATCAGAGTCAAGTATGTGCAGCGCCTCACCGCTCCATTCAGACTGGAGGCATGCGTGTGTATGTGTGTTCATTTTTGCAGTTTGCATTACCATTGTCTTTTACAGGGAAGCCAAATTGCTCCCATACATGTGACCTAAATGATGCAGGTGGTTTTTCAAGCTCTTCTCCTCCTCCACTAGCCATGATCACCGCTGTGCTTTTCTCGTTTGGATTGAACAGGTGGTGCCTCGGCCCTCCACGTGACCAATCCACGGACCACATGCGTGCCAAACCGTAGAGGGAGATGCGTGTAGATTATGGATCAATGATGATCCGTTGCACCCCTACTTATAACATATTCTTTGTTAGTATCGAGCCAGCATCAGAGGTAGAACCCGACCTGTGTTTGAACAGGTCACTGCAGACGCAGCACCAATCCGCCTATTGATCTTGCAGTGTTTGCGAAAACTTTTGAGCCACGCCTGCCAAACTGGCAGACGTGAGAGCGTCTCACGCAGGACATTTTTGAACCACGTAGGACAATGTCCTCGCGGGCTTCAGACTTGTATCTATTTAACAGTGGGTATTGTAGTGACCTCTGACCTTTACATATTATACATATTTTTATTGTGACAATAATCTGTTGACATAATTTATAAAAAGAACCATCAATGTGATTTTCTGAAAAATTCAGAAAATGAGGATTAGACAGTCCCTCTGCTTAGAAAATAAACCAACAGAGTTTATCAGGAAATTATTAGAGATCATATAATTAATATAAATTATTATGAAACACCAGAAACAACATATTATATATGACAATATTTCTAAATATTGTAATGATCCATAAGGGCTTTTTGTGACTGATGTTACTGTTCCTTTAAGAGACGCTGTGGCTGGTTGAGGTGAAACTGGAAATTGGAGATGCGGGTTTATCTCAGCTGTTTATTAAACTACTCTAATAAACTGCTGTTAAGGACAAAATGTCATTCTGTCTGACGATTTAGTTCATCACAAATATCACAATAATAAGAAATTATCTTTTGGTCCCCGAAATGCCTAGAAACGGCCCTGGCTGTGGGGCTGAGTTTTGAAGGTGATCTGAATTGTATCAAATAAATAAATATTACATGCTTATAAATTATTATCATTATAAAGTTACAAACGTGTAGTGGACATATCTACCTACATTTTCCTTTTCAAACACTTTGTTTTGTTTTTTATGCAACTATTTTTCTGGCCTGTTTGTCTTTTAGCTGCATCTCCTCTCAATCCTCCAGAGAAACTGCTGCCTGGCTTCTTACTTTTCAACTCACAAGTTACTTTTGAAATTAGCAGATCAAAAAGATCCATCGCCCGCAAAAATAGCGGAATGTGCGCTGCGCGAGTGAGGTCACGTCACTGAAGCACGGGAGATGATCTCTGCAGCAGCGGAGCGCGTCAGGAACAAATGAAAGACAGAAAGTATGAGCAAACATGAACGATCGCGTGTTAATTATGTTTTTTTGGGTGGCGCCACTTTGAGAATGTAACTGTGGCCATGCGCAGGACGCAGCTGCCCGGCGGTGCACATCAGTAATCAGCGCTCTGCCGCTCTCCATCCTCTCCGCCCCAAAAAAAAAAAAAGACCCGGTGTAGAGTCCAAATAAATAATGTAATATAGGTAGAAACTGGGTCTTTTTTCGGGCTCCCCCTGGGTGTGTAAGTTGAGGCCAACAAACAGTCTGCAATTTATGGTTTTCAGGAAGTTTATTTTATTTTGGCACGTTCAGAGAAGACGCACGGCGTCGGTCATAATGTCCGACGATTTAAAGTTTTTCGTTGGACAATATTAAATCACGTCGGTAATGTCCGACTGTCCGACGTGTTTTCGCAAACACTGATCTTGTGCAGAGGCCTGATCACCAAAACGGATCCCCTCAACACCTTGACTGCACCTAGAAATCCTGTTGGTTTTTCCTATTAAAGGGAAGTTTTCCTCTCCACTGTTGCTACATGCTTGCTTAGTATGGGGGGTTGCTGTAAAGTCACTCAGTGCGGTTACATGCGCATCAGAAAACCGAACTTTTTCCCTAAAAAGACTCAGGTCGTTTTTTTTTAATGCATGTAAACGCGTTAGTCTAGCTGAAAGTGAACTTCCTCTAATCGGGCTGAAGCACCCAGATAATGCGGTAGTTATCTGACTTCATTCTGCATGTAAACGGGGAAGCCGAGCTGACCCGAGTGGACACTCACGTTCCGGAAGTGACGCGGTTGCAGTAGCGCTCGTCTGATAATATCACCGCCACAACGTAACACACATAACAACATCTATCAGCGCAGTACGTACCAATAAGCTGTGCTGCAGCATTGTTGTTGTCCATTCTTTCATCCACGGTGCATATCCGGTTTCAACTCCGTCTCATTTACTCCCGCCAGCGTTTGTTTACACGTTGTGTTGCTACAAGCTAACCGGAACAATGCCCGACATGAAAGGGTGCATGTCGCTCCCTACTGTACCGGAGTGGAACAAACTTCATTTGAGAGGTCGGTTTTCTAATGCGCATGTAAACGAGGATAAAGACTCACAGCTTATTATCATAAGATCGACCTGGATCGACTTCGATGTTGATACTACCCATGTAAACGCACTGACTGACACAACAAGCCAGTCACTGAATGCAATCTGCTGGGTTTCCTTTTATAGGAAACTTTTAACTAATTGGCATAATAAACTCAGTGCACTGATAATTAGTTGAATTGGAATGTTTGCTTTGTAAAGTGCATTGAGATGACTCTTATGATTTTATGCTATAAACCAAATTGAATTGAGCAACCTTGTTTTTCTATTTGGTACAAAGAGCTGCTGATGGGGGGGACAAATGGGTTTGTTGTCCCGGGTTCAGGGTAAGAGGAGAAATCCTGGTGTGGAGGGCCCATCTAATGGCCCGTTTACACTATGGTCAGCTCGGTTGCCCTGGAAGGGTCCTTGAATCTACATTGGCATTGTCCGTTTGTTGTTCATGTGGAGCTGACCACTTTTTTTGGTCCTGATTCCCTGCGGTTTGTTTTGTGCTGAGCCGACCATACACACCCACCTATGGACTGATTGGCCGGCTGAAGTTATGTTATTCTTGCACCTACCTACTAGTGGAAGCCTCTGATTAGCGTAGGTAGAATCAGCCGGTGGCGGCTTCCTGCACCTGCAATTAATTGGCAATCTGGATGCAGTGGGGTAAACATCTTCTCTGACTGCAGCTCGGACCGGTCGGAGCGGCAGCGTGAGGACTGACTCTCTGCTGTGAGCACTCTTGGATAGGAGAGGAGCCCCATACGTTGTTGCAGAGATTAGGGGTTTGCCCCTTAATTGGCGGTTTGAATAAAGTTCCAATTTTCAACGCCTGTCAATACTCATGATGTCCAAATTTTCATACTAGGGACTCTATCTTGAATGTATGCTACAATGATCTTTGACTAGTATACCTCTTCAGTGATTAAGCAGAGATACTAGACATTGTTTGCAGTTTCCTCCTCTATAGAGAACAATCTTCCTTGTTGTCTTTGGTCCTAAACAAAGAAACTATATGTAATTCTCTGTAGTCTATTGTATAAAATATTTAATGAATTAATTTTATTTACTCGCTTGTTTTTGTGCAGGGGTATAGGGAGCTGGTGCCTTTCTCCCATGGTCATTGGGCAAAATGTGGAATTACATGTGGACAGGTCACAAGATAGTCACAGGAGAACATTTAGAGTGTAACAAGTCAGACAACTATTCACCAATACACACACACGGACAAGAGTAAATTAACCTGACATGTTTTTGGTCTATGGAAGGAAACTGGAATTCTCGATCAAAACCCACACAAGTACAGGAAGAACACCAGAAAGAATGCACCAGTAATTCCACAGCCAGGTTTGGACCTGTAATTTTCTTACTGTGCTGCAACAGTGTCACCACCTGTGCCACCATGTAGCCCAACAATAACTAAAACTTTTCCCACACACATATAAATGAGGTGCTAGTCATACACCTGTGACTCACAAACATTTGACAGCACTTGAAACTCAAAACAAGAGTGAATACCAACAGAATATTGTCTTGGCACACTTCTGAGGTTGCCACCCACACCTTTAGCTGTGTTGCTCATTCCTTGGATATGTGAGCCTTGCAAGTTATACTTTGTTGTAAAGGTAACAGATCTGACTATCCAATGGTATATAATTTTTTGACAGGAAGCATTGGTGAAACAAAGAAAAGAAAAACAGCCCAACGTCAATCTAGCCTCTCAATATTTCAAAAAAGTCATTCTGAGTTAGTTTACAAAACTTATCTGCAGTTTCCTGAAATCCTGAGTGGTTCATATTGACTGGTATGTTGGACAAGTAGCAAGAAAAAGGAATAATCCCAGTTTTCCTGATGCAACGCTTTGATCCCTCAAAGTAATTTTATCATGTCAGTATCCAGTCACATTGTGTCAGAACATTTAAGTTACACATGCTGATGTCCAACAGCTCATTTTACATCTATTTTTTTACCAGTGCATCTCTCACAGGGGCTGTTACTGTGGTCCAGATCCCATTATGGAACATGACTTAATTCTCCTTGACACAAAGCCAATTGAGGGAGTGATTGTTTTACAGGTTCATCCCTTCTCCCCACACAGCAAGAGGGAAGCAGTGGAGGGGAGGTGGGTTGTATTAAGTGCTGAAAGACCACAGCTGAGGGGGAAATAGCTGTCTGGGTGTGTGAATGTAGGAACAGGACACAGTAAAGTCCATCACTTTGCTCCCTAAGAGACTTATTACAGAAACAGGCCACAGCCAGAGCTGCTAATTAATTTGGGAAGAGCCGATTTTGGTTTTGATGCATTAACAACTGACAACATTGTCTGTCTGATGCATGTGGCTCTTTTCTTGGCCACTCATGTGTGCCTAACTATAAAAAACATGAAAAGGTTGAGAATAAGCAGGAATGCAGGATATGAAGGATGAAGCCAAACATTAAGGAGAAGGGATTACAGAAAGGCCTTCCAACACCAGCTTGCTAAATCTCCTAACAAACATTTATACATTCTGTCTTTAGCTGATCTTCTTGCCCCCCTGCAACCCTTATAATATCCCTCACTCCAATAACTATCACCTTTCTACAGATATCTTTCACAATTTTCTACCCTCCCTCTAATTCCTTCTTTTCTTTCTGATGAACATGTGATTTAACATGACTTTTTCCAAATAATGAGTATTTTTAGTGTAACATTTTGTTAATGTTCCAGAATGGAACTGGGCTTGTTTCTTTTTAGTTCACCCCCTCCCCCCAGAACATTCTTTTACTGAACCACAGTGGCACCATTACATATCAAGCAATTGCATGGATTGAAAGAAATGCAAAGTGTATGTACTAACTCAAGCAAGTCCATTGTCTGGTCATGGAGGAAAGACTCATTTGTACTGACTAATAATTAATGAAATGATTAGACAAGAAAACTGAAATGAGTGATGAGATGATGGGAAATCAACTACATAATGTGGGATTTCCTAAAACTTATTAAACATCAATATGTTACTGCTTTTCTCTGAACTCGCTTATATATACCTGCCAGACTGCATGAAAATTGTAGAATTTCAATTTAACTCCACTTTACCATTTATATATAAATAAACTGGGTTCAGTTTTTCATTTTGTTAAGCAGTTTTGTCATAAATCATTATAGAAAATCAAAAATCTCTGCTTTACACAATGAAGAGCTGTGTTTCGCATATGTCACTCAAAGGCGTATCACAAGGTGTTAGTGTTTTTAAACACTGTTGCTATTCAGTGATTAGCGTTAGTTTGTTCAACTTTGCGGTCTTAGTGGTTACGGATAATTGTGTTTACATCTACAACAAAGTCTGAGCCATATGTCAAGAGTCCTACAAGCATTTCTATTGCCCTTTTTATAAGACACACCATGCTGGCAAATCAGCATAATATTGCCGCTACGGTTTGTCTTATGGAAGCGCCGTGGTGGCATGGCAATGTGAGAATTTTGCGGCATTCGTGCCACCAAGCTTGGTAGCAATATTACCGCAACGCCGGACTTGTGAATGCAGATTACACCTTGGCTCAACAGAGAGTGGTGTCATGATCATGTGGGGAGTTACTGCTGAGCTCCAGCCAGCTACAATATTGAAAATGAAAGTAAACACTTGCATAAGTTTAGTTTTGTAAACAGAATCAGCTGAGATGATAAACTGGAGTGATGCAGAGCTCCAGGAGCTTCTCTAGTTAGAGCTGGAACTTAGATCACCTGACAGCTCACGGGGACGATGGAAGACAAACACCTTCAGGAGCAGCTTGTGAAAAAACTTAAGGAACGCGAAAGTCCGTGACAGCGCAGAGACCACCCCCATACCCCTTTTTACCACCATCGCGCATTCTTTTGTAAAAAGGACACGATTGCGCCACATTACCACCACGGTCTGATCACTTATAAATGACCTTAGGCTCCCTGAACCGGAGGTGCGGTATATTTACACTAGCTTTCTGAGGGCAGCTGATTAGCGTTTAGAAACTATCCTCAGTATTTGCTGCGCTAATTAAAAACACTGGATTTTCTTAAAAATCCAGCTGTGGAAATCCCCCCCAAAAAATTCAGTTGAGGTTTTAATATTGTTTTTACACGTGATTCAAAGGAAATTTGCCTCTGGCCAATATCTTTAATACAAATGACGTGGTTGAAGCGTGCATTTAAAATTCTATTGCTTAAAGACATTGTTCAAAAATTTTAATTATAATTTGAATCATGGTGATGCATTGTCTAGCACAGTGTTTCCCAACCCTGGTCCTCTGGGCACACTGTCCTACCTGTTTTCCATGTTGCCCTTTCAAACACCAGTGTTTTCCTGATGCCACACACCTAACTTAAATGAATGAGTGATTAACAGGCATCTACAGCATGTGATGTCCTCCTGAGGAGGCAATCTAAATCAGGTGTGCTGAAGCTGAAACATAGAAAACTTGCAGGACAGTGTGCCCTGAGGGCCAGGGTTGGGGAACACTGGTATAGCATAGAGACTTTACAGAAAGACGATTGTGTTTGAAATTGTTAGTACCATAGTCTGCTGGTTTTTTGGTTCTGCTTAAGTTTTTCCTTCAACTCTGGCACTAACTCTGCACACCTGTCTGTACAATATTGTGATGTTAGCACACGAGTTTAAGCTAACATCGTTAACTCACCAAGACACCTGCTGCTCCCCCGCTGCTTCTCCTCACATCACAGCTCAGTTTCTCTCCTTTGGCCGATCGTTTCTCCCTCTGACTTGTCTCTGCTCTCAGAGACGTGCATCAGACTCATAACTTCATGATTTTTGTCCACCATAAGTATAATTATAAACCTTTAAAGTTTCCTCTGTGCCAGAGTCGCATTACAATCCATATTCTTCTCTGGATTAAGCTAGCAGGACTCCCTTTTCTGACGTCACTTGATATGGCAGAAAAAACATTTTTCTCACAAAAATGACTCTAAAAGCCTAAATAATTTATGTATGTGTAAAACAATTTTAAAACGAGTTTCTGTTATGTTTCTCTAAACATTGGAGTCTCTAACTTGCAATTTGCTCTTTAAAAGCATGGTTGGCAAAATATTGCTCCACAAGTATATTAGAATCCCTTTTTCGTGCCAGTCAGAAGTAGGACCAAGTCATTGTTTTACAAGTCTCAAGTAAGTCTTAAGTAAGTCTCAAGTCGTTATCCTCAAGTCCAGAGTCAAGATGAAACGTGTTCAACTCAACTTAGAAATTGTACAAAAGTAGTTCTTAACTTGCAGCTCGACGTTGAACAGTTTTAATCAAATGGGGCAAATATGAATAATCTTCCTTTAAACTGTAATTTCACAGAATAAAGGGCATTTCAAAAGACTCATAGAAACCAATGATTCCTGAAACCACAATCTGACAATCTGAAAATTGAGAGTTTCATTTGGAGTGTTTATAGAGGCAGTAGAGACTTACAAGTCATTGCAAAAGAATGCAAAAAGTGAGATTTCCATAATAAGGTCACTTTAGAGGTTAGTTGAAATGTGACAGACTAATTAAAAAAAAAGAAGTTTCACTTTAAGCCAACTTAAAGGAAAAGTTCGCTTTTTTATACATTAAGTTTTATGTGTTCCTTCACCCACCCAGTGCTCTGTAAACTTTGACCCATTTCACACACACCCCCCTGCTCAGAGATTTTCAGGGGAGAAGTGATTCATAAAGGTAGTTCTGGCTAGTTTCGGGGGCGCTTTATCTGCGCCGTTTAGCCTCACAAAAGGATTAGCCTCTGAAAGCATGGCTAATTTACATCTCACAAACAAAGAGAAAAAATTTACAACGTCACATTACAGCGGGACTAGTTTTTGTCATTCGTATCCCTGCGCCGGTCACCGCAGCTATAGAACGGGCTCGTGTCTGGCTGCTAATCCTAGCTGTATGAGTGAAACAACAACTTCTAAAGTCACTTAAAAGTAGTTTTTCTTAAATATATCGAGCCATGGTGC